>JAHBCN010001430.1:0-118078 GCA_019359885.1 Listronotus oregonensis
GTCTTAGAAGAACTAGAATACTGTTATTTCTAATCTAGATATCCACTACCATTCTTCTTACGATATGTTGACGACTTATTACTGCAGTCCCAAATAAAAAATGTAGTTATATACTTGTTGTAGACATTGAGAAAGGCCAAAAAGCCGAAAGTTTGTAAATAAATTAAATTGAAATGAAAATTTTTTATTTGGTAATTAAAAAAAAATAACAAGAACCACTATCCCAAAAAATATAAAAGAATATATTAATGGTTCAAAAAAAAAAAATTTTTTAAAATATATATATATATATATATATATATATATATATATATATATATATATATATATATATATATATATATATATATATATATATATATATATATATATATATATATATATATATATATATATATATATATATATATTATATATATAATTAACGCTTAAACTCTTATAAACTGTGCTAAATAAAAATTTTTTTAACGCTTTTTTTATATACCAAAACAAAAATTTTTGTGTTTTATTGTCCATTGATTTTATACTATAAATAATAAGTAACTTTTTTAAAAAATAATAAATTATTCTTACCAGCCTGAAGCCCTTTTCTACTAAGAATAGTTCCCGCGATTTGGGGAATTTTGGCAGCGAATTTGTTATGGAATCCGCTCTATATCCTGGCCCGAAAGGGGAAAATATAAAGTGGTTGCAAGTGATTGCCTGAAACAACATTAAAACACTAAAAATTTTTATATCGTTCTATGGAGCTAATCTGTCCGGTCGTTTTTATGGCTTTTAAATATCCCTATTCAAAAGTATTATAGTGTCGCTAAAAACAAAAAAAGCAAATTTAACTAATTTTTAAAAATTTTATAAACCTAAATTATTATTTAACTGTTATATTTTCAGCTATAATTTAATAATGTACAGTGTATTTTCGTATTTTTTGGACCACCAATAATTTTTAACTAAAAGGTGAAAAAGCCTTAATTACAAACATTACCTAAAATTAAAAAAAATGATACATTGTGTATTATTATTATTGGTATGAATAAATGTCTTGCAGAAAAATTCAACAATAGCGTTTTTTTTCTTTTTAATGTGTTTAAATTTAAAAAAATTTTTTCCCCTTACACAATGGCCAAGCATAAAAAAAATTTGTCAAAACAATGTGTTTATAAAAGATTTTGTCTTTAGAAAAGGACAATTTTTATAACCTATAATATTTAATTTCTCCGGAAAAGCTAGATATTTTAGATAATATTATAAACGTCTTATGTTAAATTAAAATAAAAGTTTACATTTTTGTACCAATTGCATATTAAATTTATTAAGATTTTTTTTTCGGGTAGTATTACTGACACTTTGACAGTTTATGTTTTTTTCTGGTTTCTAAAATTATGTTTTTAGTAATAGATAGTTAAAAAGGATTTAAAATTTTTTTGGAAATGTTCTTTGAATATTTTAAAAATTTTTTTTAAAAAAATTTGGTTTATTTTTAAAAATTTTGTTATTGTGTTGTTGAAATAATTTTTTAGGTTTTTGGAGCCCCTTTTTTTTATTTAAAATTTTTGAAAAAATAAAATCAATCAAGTCCTATGAGAATTGCAAAATATGACCCGGGGTGTGTTCTATGATTTAAAATTTTTTCCCAACAATAATATTTAATTTTTTAAATTTACTTTCTTTAATCTTTAAGATCTCTTTATGCAAATAGGTAATAAAAAACGAATACATAATAAATAAGGTACAGAAGTTTCCAGAAAGTCATTTGACCCTAAACATTTACCACCCAAAAACTATAAACGTTTCTAATTTGTACGCCTAAATATCAATTTTAATTATTGGTCCGAAGGAGTCACACTACTAAACATACAATGTTATACTGTTTAAAAAAACAATTAATAAAATATACATATCTATATTTTATATATATATATATATATATATATATATATATATATATATATATATTATATATATATATATATATATATATATATATATATATATATATATATTATATATATTTTTTTATATATATATATATATAATATATAAAAAATATATATAAAAATATATATATATATATATATATATATATATATATATATATATATATATATATATATATATATATTATAAAACAAAAAAACCCCCAAAAACCACCCCCCATTTTTTTGTTTTTTTTTTAAAAAACAAAATTTAAAAACCCCTTAAAAAAAAAAACCCAAAAAAAATTATATTCACAATAAATTTCGTTTCAACTCCCGTCACCACTTGTTTTAAAAGGGAAAGAAACCGTTTTTTAATTAATGTTTAAAAAATTTGTTTTTTTATTTCAAGTTTTAAATGTTTTTAAAACAACAAAAAAGAGCGCTTTTTTAAACCCCCCTTTTTTAAGATTGTTTTTTTTATAAAAAAAAAACAAAAATCTGATGAAACCCCCTTTCCAGGCCGAAAGCTTTGACATAAATTTTATGAAAACTAAAGCCTGTTTTTATATATTGCCTGACCTATCCCCAAAATCCAAAAATTTTTAAAAAAAAAAATATATGATTTTCAATAATTGATCCTTGAAAAAGTTTTACCATGTTATGGTTTCAAAAAAAATTTTTTCTTTCATTGTCTCTATTTGTTAAATGTTATCACTTAAAAACGGTTGGAGATACATGACTAACCGAAACGTTGTGTATCAAATAACAAATAATGACAATCCAAGATTTAAGTGCCTTTCTAATAATCAGATATTTCTAAATTATTTAAATATTATTATATGACTTCTCCACAAAACAAAAAAGGTGGAATAGAAATTTTTGTTTTTTTTTCAATAAAAATAATTCACATATATAACTAAATAAAAATTTTTTTTTTAATAAATTTTAAAAGGGTAATATGTGCTTCAATAACAAAAAAAAATTTTAAAATTCTTTTTCAGTAAAAAAGTTAATATTAATATTCAAACAAATTTAAGTGGTTTTGAAAATTTATGCCAATTGATTCAAATGATTTTCGTTTAATAATAAATGTATATATGCGTTTTTAGATTAAAATAACAGGTCCACAAATTGTTTTTGGGGATACATTTGAATAATTTAGTTATATAAAATATTTACTGGTTCCGGTATGTAAATGCGCCCATAAACCGACATTTATGTAGGTGGTTTATCCAAACTGATTACCACTTTTTGTGAAATTGTTCCGATTAACTTTTTTTTGCTCAATATCGGTTAAATTCTCAATCAAAAAGGGGCCCCCGGTTTTTTAATGCTTTGTAAAGTTATTACCCCTTTTTAATAAACACCCCTTTTACTTGCAGCTCATTTTGATTTTGCGCAAATTTTTTTATTCGCTACATGCTGCATTGGTTTCCATATTCTGGTCTTTGTTAAAATCGATTACCCCATAATTTGGGGGGTTTAAAATTTTATAAATTTTTTTAACCGATTAGTTAAAATAATTTTAAAACGAAATTTTTTTTTAGGTACTCTATTATTATGAAACCTTTATAATTTCTGTCTGTCTCTTTTGTCTTTTTGTTTTTTCCCCTTGTGTCCCCCTTATATTTTACGAAATTTTTTTAAATTGAAAAAATTTTTTTTATTTTGTGTATTTTATTAGGTAAGTAAGAAAAGGGGGTTAAAAAATTTTTTTAAAAGGGGTTTTTTGGTAAAATATTTTTTTTAGACGTCTCACTGACGAAAAAGAAGGTTTAAAAGTCAGTTGTTAGTTACTTAGTTGGGGTTCTACCTTGTTTTTTTTAAAAAGCAAAAAAAACAGTAACTCTAAACAATATTTGGGGAAAAAAGAAAATAATTTTGTTTTAAAAAAAAAAGGGTTTTTAAGAAATAGCAACAAATTTTTTTTTTAAATTAATTGTTATCCAAATTTAAAAAAAAAAAACTAAAATGTTTTTAACTACAAATTTTTAAAAGAATTTTAAGTTATTAATATTTTAAAAAACCCCTTAAAAAACAAATCGATTTCTAAATTTGGCAGTTTTTATATTTTTAAAAAAAAACCGTTAAGTTTTTCACGACCTAATTTTACCATAAACTTTTTAAAAAAACCCTGTTTTTTAATAATTATCTTATCATTATCTTAGAGTTCAGACTTGTATTTAGCATTTATTTATGCAAATTAGTCCTAAAATGGGTTTTTAAAAGGGTTTTTTATCTTCTAAAACAAGAAATAGGCCTGTGTATATAAAAAATTTTTTCCCCAGCTAGGAGCTAAGAAGATGTCTAATTTAGTAGGTCATACCACGGCAATAAAAATTTTTTTAATTTTAAAATTAAATTTTTTAAAATTTTTTTTAAAAAAAGGACTTTTTGTATAATCTGTTCCGGAGTATTATTTTTTTTTTTATTTTTAAAATTGGGACGACAAAAAAATTTAAAAATTATTTAAAACCTTTACTATGTAATTTTAATAATTTGAAAAGTTTGCGCCCAAAAAAAGTCAAATAATTATAGATAATGAACAAGCCGAAAAAAAAAAAAAAAAGGGCCCCAAAAAAGCAAACATGCACAAACCCAGTCGGGACTCAATTTCTGAACTAACACAATTTTGAAACGATACTTGCAGCGGATAAAATTAAATGCACCGTCTTTAAAAAAATTTTAAATTTTTTTTGGGGTTTCGGGGAAATTTTTTTTCCCCCTTAACTCATCTTAATATCAAATTTACACAGTGCGGCTAAGACTTTTAGTTGATTTTAATTTAAAATCTTGTTAATTTTTAATGCTATTTTAAATTTTTTTTTTTTGGGGGAACTTTAGCTTAGCGTTTTGGGTCAATTTAAAAAAAAAAACCCAAAAAGATGAATTTTAATTAACTTTTAGTTATAGAGAAAAAAAATTTTGAATTTTCAAAATAAAGCCCAATTAAAATTAAACAATTTTATAAGTTATAAAATGTAACACTTTAACGGCTGAGTGATAAATGAACACCCCTTTGGGGGCAGGGTATAATTTAAAAAATTTAACTTTTTGTCAAAAAATAATTTAGTTCAGGATTTGAAATTTTTAAAAAAAAAAACATATTAAAAAAAAACTTAACAAAATAATTATTTTGCAAAGAATATGAAAAAAATTGGTTCAAACTTAACTAATAAAAAAAATTTTTAAAAAATTTTTTTAAAAAAAAGAACCCCCCAAAAATTAGTTAAATTTTTAAAATTTTTTTAGAATTTTTAAAAATTTTGGGGTTTTTTAAAAATTTCTTTAAATTTTTTTTTTATTAAAATTCCCCGGGGGGTAGATTCATTTTTGTGGACAAAATTTTGCTTTATTTTTTTAAAAAAATTTTAAAAAATTTAAAATTTTTTACATATAAGTAAAACATTTATTTTTAAAAATTTTATTACTTGCTGCTCTTTAATATTCCCCCCCATTTTTTTTAAAAAAAAAGGATTCAAATAATTTCATGTAACAACTGCCTTTTTTCGAAATTCCCCAAAAAAAACCCTCTAGGATGTAAAACTTGATTTAAGAATTTTTTTTTCGCAATTAAAAAATGTTCTTGGTTTTAGAAACTAGCTTGCGTTACTAAATATTATTTAAAATTTTTTTAAGCCACATTTCGATCAAATCTCACAGTGTGCGTAAGAGGAAAAAAGGGGGGGGTGAAAAAAAAAAGCTGTTTTTTCTTGGTTTTTGTGTTGATTAGTCGGCGGAGAATAGTAATTTTTATTCAGCACGTAGAGCGAGGGGGGAAAAAAATTTCAAGTTGCAAAGGGGGGGCCCCTAATTTTTTTTATGTCCAAGGGGATAGATAATAGTTTTTTAATATGTTTTAAATTAAAACATTAATTTTCTAGGAAAAAAAAAGCAAATATTTTGTCTACTCTAGAAAAAAAACTACCTACCAGAATGTATCAATAAAATGTAGTAGGTATGAATTATATCAAAAAACTGTTAAAAACCCAAATTTTAAGATGTTTTGCAGTATTGGGTTTTTTGGGTAACTAGGGGGTGCTTGTTTTTGAAGAAAATATATAAAAAAGGCTTTGTTGGAGTGCCGAACCTTTCATTTTTCATATTTTGGAAAATAATTATTTTTTTTTAAAAAATTTTTTTTTCTTTTAAAAAATTTTATACCAAAATTCCGAACTAAACTATTTCTTGTTATCTATTACCATGAAATGTTTAAAAGGCGTTGTCAATTTTTTTTCATTTTTCATTTGTCAAATTTAACAATTGTTAAGTCCATTGCAACCTTAACAATGCGATCATCACTGGCCCCTTTAATCATCTAAACATAAAGTAATAATATTTTTGGAAACTATTTATTAAGTAGTTTAAAATGTGGTTATTCAAATTTTAAAAGTCAATATCGCAGCCAAAATCCTAAAACATTTGTTAATTTATTTATAGTATATTCGAAGGGGGTTAAACCCCATCCCCAAAAAAAGGGCAAACTTCCAGATTACTTCTTCGACTTAAATTAAATGATAAAAACAAATTTAAAAAGGGTTTGAGCTTCCGTATCTCATTTTTTTAAAGGATATTGAAAAACACTCATTGTACGAAAGACTCGGTGAGGAAAAAAAAAGTAAATACTTTAATAGTTATACTTTAATGCAGATTAAAAAAAAAAGAGTGAAGCTACAACCAAATTTAAAAATTTAAAAAATCAAAAATTAAAAAGATTACCTTCGAGATCTTTATTTACAATAGTTTTTTTTATATTTTGACTTCGATAAAAAGGTAAAATAGGGTATAAAAAAATAATAAAATTACAAAGCAAAAAGCATCATATTCAAGTAAAAACAATCTAAATATTTAAGCTCTTATGACAAATTTAATAACACTGTTTTTGACCGATTCATGAGCCTAATGGGCTAGATAAGAATACTTATTTTCTTTTTAGTACATTGTGCATTTTTTTTTATTTTTTTATTATAAATATTCATTCTAGGAAGCCAACACGCGTTGAAATCTAAGTACTGGGTGCCGAAGTGCCGGGTTCTTAGGTGGGTAACCCATTTACTCCCATACTTGCTTTTGCATAGAAAAAAAAAAAGTTAAATTTTTAAAAAATATTATCGTCTAAAATAAATATAAGAAATTCTTTTTTTTATTTATTTTGCCAAATTTTTTAAATTACCGATACTAGTTCCATCATTTTAAGAAGTTTTTTTGTTTTTCATATAAATTGAAAGAAGATATTTTGTTTAAAAAATATTTAAAATGATTTTTATTCATTTAGCTAATGATTGGGAAATAATTTTGTACTTGTTTTATGCTATTTTATTTCAAATATATGACACAAAGCAGCTTAATAGAGCAATCGGAAATTTATTTATTTTGTATTTGAAAAGGACGAATAAAAGGTATTTAAACTGCGAAAGTAATTTTAACTTTCAGATCAGTAAGCTTTGAATTTATTAACTATTAATATTGCTCTTACCTTAGGCCATATTTATGTTTTCCTATGTTTAAATAAAGCTGGTAATTTATAAACATATTTTAAGGTTTTTTTTTTTGTAAATTTCAATTTCATAAATTTCCTATTATAATAGAGTACCTACATAAAGACTAGTTTTAAGTATGTTTGATTTTTTTTTACAGAACAATTTTCGCTAAGAAAGTTAGTGCAGAATCGGTGTATATCGTCGAATATTAAGAAAGAACAAAATTATAGATGTTTGGCACCACTTATGTTATACCCAAGACCTATGTCACAGGTATCTTGTATTTATAAATATATATGAGCAAGATCACGTCAAGTGGACCCCCTATATTTAACCTGAACAAAAAAATTAAGTCCATGTATGTTTTTTACGAGTAGTTACCATAAAAAATTAATCTCCCAAACGATTTTTAAAAATTTTAACTTTAACAATTATTTTTTACAACGATTATTTTCGGTACTTTTAATTAAAATTTATTTTAAATCAACCGTTAGGGATAAATTAACGAAATATTCAGGATGTATCGTCAAATATTTATATATTAGTAAATATTATTAACAGGAAAACATGGAGAACGTTCTGCGAAGGGATAAATGATCTTACCCCGGCAGTGCGACTCCAAAGGTCCTAGCACGAGACCACTCAAACGGAATTGGAAATTAAAGACCCAATTTACAGCTATGCTGAGACTCCAAGGGGAAAATTTGGAGATTTGTTAAAAACCCCCTTCCCAGGATCTACCATCATAGAAGATAACCAAATACAGGAAAACCCAACATCGGACGAACCACGCCCAGCAAAGCAGGGAAAAAGCCTAGCAGGTAAAATCTTTACAGATAATAAAATAAAATGGGCGGTTAATAGCTTCCAACCTATAAATCCCCAGGTTATGGATACCAGCCCTGCTACAGCAGGGCATAGAGGAAATACTACCGTACCTCAAAGCAATATTTAAAGCCAGTTAATACTGGGCTACATACCCAAAACTGGGGGAAAGTTAAGGTGGCGTTCATACCAAAGGCCGGCGGGTCCTATGGATGAGCCGAAGTCCTATCGCCCCATTAGCTTCTTTTCTCCTTTAAAAATATGGAGAAAATAATCGACCAGCATATAAGAAGGAATTTATCTCGAAAGCTCCACTGATCCAAACAACACCAACCGGCAAAATAACGATCAATGCTCCTACAATGTCTAGTCAGAGACATAGAAAAGACATTCGATGCAAAAAAAGCGGCTATGTGTGCATTTCTTGATATAGAGGTGCGTTTGATAACACCTCATTCGAATCCATACAAAGAGCAGCAGAATCAAGGGGCAAACCAACGATTAAATTGGGTCAAAGCCAGCAAGAAGCCGCGAAATCAGCTCTGCTAATGGGGACCGACTGCAATGGTCAGAGCGGTAAAGGGGTGTCCAAGGGTGGAGACTTATCGCCCCTGCTCTGGTCCCTAGTTTGATCGGCTTCTGGCGGAGCTGTCAGCAAGAGGTTCGATGTACAAGGCTACGCAGACGACCCCGTAATCACCATCAGGGGCAGGTATGATGGCATATTATCTGCCCCCGCATGCAAGCGGCCCTAAACTTGGTTGAGAACTGGTGCTCAACGGAAGGGCTAAATGTCAATCCAAATAAAACAATTATAATACCGTTTACAAAAAGGAGGAAAACAAGGTTTATAGCCCCTATGTTAAACGGCATTACGATCAAACTTTCTAAAGAAGTAAAATATCTGGGAATTGTCCTTGACCAGAAACTCAATTGAAACTCGCAAATAAAAAGGACTATCGCAAAAGCATCAACGGCACTATGCGTGCCGCAGAATATGTGGAAAAACATGGGGTCAAAAACCCCAAAATGATCTACTGGTAAACTTAAAGTTTAATACCTATAGTTACTTATGCCTCACTGGTCTGGTGGCCAAACAGAGGAAAAACTACACAGAAAGTTTTATAGAGACTTGCCTTCTGGGAGTTACTGGAGCAATGAAATCTTGCCCAACGGCAGCTCTGGAGACAATGTTGAACCCCCTTTCCCCCTGCACCTGCACATAAAGAGGGAGGCGATACTGAGTGCCTCCAGAGTAATCCAGAAAAAAAAGTATAAAGTCAGGAGACCTGACTGGTCACCTTAAAATTTGAAAAATCAATTGAAGCTCTGACCAAACCCACGGACATAATGCCTATAGTGCGGGACTTCCAGCGCTCTTTGAAGTGGTTATTCAAGACCAAACTATGAGTGTGAAGGAACCAAAGATGAAAAAGGCTCACTTGTCTGGGGGTACACTGAGGGATCAATTGGAACAAGGGGTTGGAGCTGGTGTCTTTGGACCTATATGCAGACTATCAAAGTCTCTCGGCAAGGCTCCTCCATCTTCCAAGCAAATCCATGCAATTGATATTTGCGTTTCGAATGCCAAAAAGGCCTTGAGGCGAACCATATATTTTATCGGACAGCCGGGGTTGCTAAAGGCATTGACTTCATGCTCTTTTTACTTAAACCCAGCCTGGAATGCCGACAATCACTAAACCAACTGGCCAAACACAACAGAGTTCGGAGGGGGTACCGGGACATGAAGGAGTGGAGGGAAAATGAAGTCCGATCAACCCCCAAGGAAGGAGCACAGAGACCTTTCCCTATGGACCTGACCCTTTTCTGTGGCACCACTAGAGGCCACCTCTACGAGGAACTCAGGACAGGGGAAAAAAAGTCAAAAAGAGATTTTATAAACAACATCCCAGGACAAAGGCAGGCGAAAAGATTTTTCTACCCTAAAGTACACAAAGAAGCTCGGAACTTCAAAAATGAACTTAAACTGGTTACCGACTTCCTAACAGGACATGGCCCTTGGAGGTATCACCTCAAAAAATGGGAAAGACTGAGGATGAACAATGTCGGTTTTGTCAGAAAGGCAAACGAAACTGCGGAACACATTTCTGTGAATGCAGAGAACTGACCCCACAACCAAAAAACCTCGAAGGGGGTATCCCCACTCCTAGAGATATTATTCAGCTTGCACCGCGTAGTATCCTGAACTTTGCTAAAAGGTATAGGAATTACCGGGCACTAAACAACGAAGGGTATTCACAAAAGATCTCTTTAGGTCGAAGTGAAGAAGGGCTACACTAGAGCCGAGCGACCCCGTTTATTACAATACAATACAATACAAATATTATTAACTAAAAATTATTTGTTTATTATTATATTGTTAATTAACTTTTAAGTTAACAAATGAAAATTTCATTGATTTCTCGGTAAAAATATAAAGTTTTTTTTTATAATTTCACCGCTCGGTTACGATTTTCATTTGCTATTTGCGTCTACCCCTGAATAACAAAAGAATTTTAGTAGTCACTTTATTTGTTAAATAAGTTCATACGTGCATGAGTTAAACAACACAGACCCACAAAAAAAGTGGTGTGTGCTGGGTTTCGGAGTAGGATTTTCTGGAGTATTTTTTTTCACTGAACACAAATCTGAAGTTAAAATTGGGGGGTCAAATAGCAAATAATCAAGAAAAGGCGTAAAAAAAAGTTATAATCAAAAAACCGAATTTTCATGGTATAATACCCTTGAAAAAAAAATTTTTTTTTTTTATTTTTGGATTTTTTCTGCAAATTTTAAGTGATTTAGGATTTAAATAAATGAAATGAATGATTTATTAATGAAAATAAAAAACAAACAAAAACACATTAATAAAACAAATATTTTTTTCCAATTTGGGACTGAATTTTTTTGTCAAAATTACAATTTCGTTTATTTCTTCTTTATTATTTATCTTATTAAAAATGTTTTTATAACTTTTATAGACAATTAAATTTTTTTTTTGTTTCATAAATTTTTTTTGTATTTCTTATAGTTTATATAGTCGTAGTCCAAACATTCCGTGGTAGCAGGTTTCTGCCGGTAAATATACCGTGTCGGTTTTTTGGGGTTTTTGATTTTTTGCTGTTTGACCCCCCATTTTAACTTCAGATTTGTGTTCAGCGGATAAAAATACGCCAGAAAATTTTAGGCCGACACCCAGCGCACATCACTTATTTTTTTGTGGGCCTGTGTAATTATTAAAAATAAGAACTGAGGTGGTGTAAATTTGTGTTTTGTTTCTTATTCTATTAATATTATAATTTTTATTTATAATAATAATAATTTTTGCGATTTAAAATGGGCCAAGTAAATAAATTCCCAAAATGATCATGACACACATGAACAAAAATATAAACAGCGCAGCGGTTCGAACGAGCAGTTACAATAAAAATACTCGTCAGTTCCACTATTATAAACCGTTGGATGATGTATCACTGCAATGTAAGCTTGTGTCGGAAGATGAGAAAGTTTTTACTAACAAAGTTTAAAAAAAAAATAAATAAAGAAAACGTCCACAAATTTTAATATATAATTACAAGTTCGTTTTTCCTGTTGTGTTTATTAATAGAGAATTAATTTATTGTATTAGTCATAATTATAATAATAATAATAATAATCGTTTGATAATTATATTTTTAATTGTTATTTAAAATTATATTAAACAGAAGCTGCAATGTACTCTGACGCTTGGCCGCCCGCGGTGTTCTGACAGCGCTTGGCGCCCGGCGCGCTGTGAAAAATAAATTCATATTGTTTAAACTAATTGCGAGCAGTAACATGTTATTCCAGAATCTTACACTTAAATAAATAACGCATATAACTGATACAAAAAAACTTTATATTTTTACCGAGAAATCAATGAAATTTTTATTTGTAAACTTAAAAGTTAATTAACAATATGATAATAATAAAATTTTACCCAAATATAAATATTTGACGATAAATCCTGAAAATTTCGTTAATTTATCTCCAACGGTTAATTTAAAATCAATTTTTAAATTAAAAGTACCTAAAATTTTAATTGTATAAAAAATATTGTTAAAATTAAAATTTTCAAAAATCGTTAAAGGGATTAATTTTTTATCGTAACTACTTCAGAATAAAATACATGGACCTAATTTTTATGATCAAGTGTAGAATATGAGGGGTCCCCTTGACGTGATCTTGCTCATATCATAAAGGGCTTCGACGATTAAACAAATAAAGTTTTTTTAGAATATTTTATTAATTACTACTACTATCATTGCTTTGGAAAAATATTTAAAATGAAGCGTTTTCAATTACCGCGAGTAAAATCACTTTAAATAAAAAACGCGAATCATACAATAGATAATTGTAAAAACTTGTTAAACTAATTTGCTTAAAATGTTCATGTAAATCAGCTTTTATAGCATATTGAGTATCTTACAGTCTATCCTGAATTCCAAATTACTATCAATATTTGTCTTTAATTTAATTAAATTCATTTGGTAGAGGCGATAGGCAACTACCACTAAACATTTCCTCATGCTTTTTACACACGCTCAGAGTGATCAGTATATGAAGATTGCTTGAAAGGTATGAGAGTAATAATTATAGGTTGGCATAAAGTATGCGCTAGATTTTGTCAAAAATGGTACCATGGCTAATGTGGACAAGTTGAGTTGTCCGCGGGTATCTATGCTTTGCGCAAAAGTAAGCTCTTTATTTTGATCTTTTTACGGATTTTTGCAGATACTACCAAAAGAGGTGTTCGGGCCGGTTGCACAATCATCTTTATGTATTGAAAATCTTTATAGTCTACCAAAATTCGCAACATTGCGACACTCTAAAAATAAAATAACAGGGCTCTGCATTATACAGAAATCAGATTTCAAGACAAGTCTCTAAAGATCATGAATGGTTCATGAAATTTTGAAAAGCACTTATAGTTATGTTACATTTGTCTGTTCGTCTTTAACCATCTTAAGTAAATATTTTTTACAGATTAAAATAAAATTTGTTCTATGGTGGCTTTTTGTTAACCATCAAGTATTTGCCCAATCATTTTATCAATAATGTTTTTGATTTTATTTGGTTATTGTTGCAAAGATCTCTTAACGTATGATATAAAATGAAACATTTTTATAGAGGCGTCTCAGAACCGGAATAGAATCTCGCTATTTATTAGCAGCATGTCCTATTTTCAACCTTCTGATCTTTTTTTCTTGTAAATTGGGCTAAAAGCAAATATAAATTTATTTTAAAAAAGTAATAACTAAAATTAAAACATCTAACTTTAGTAATCATGAATAACTTTTTTAATTTCTTGTATAATTTTTTACTTTTCTAATTAAAATAAACGCTTTTATTGATACTATAGTTTATAAGCCCATTTTAAGTACATTAAATAAAGTAAAAACTATTTTTGATATAACAATCGCTTGAGTTTTAAGTTCCGAAAATGGAATAAGTTTTTTATGGATAATTAAAAAGTACTGGGGTACCGGGGGTACCAGATTTTTCGATGTTTAACCCATTTTTCCCTAGTGTCAAAGTTGTCCAAGTACTGAAACATGCGATTATTGCATTTAACAGAACCTTTTAGACAAAGTGGTAGTGCCATCAACTTACAAAGCGTTATATAATTTAGGTAGAGTTCATGTCAGGTCAAGTACAGAAACACAGAGCTGCACTTCACGGCACCATTTTTCGTTATGCGACAATGCTGCTACTCGCGTAAGACGAAACCAACAGTTTAGCATGGTGTTTTTACGTAAAGTAGCTGTAAAATGAATCAAATAAATAACTTTCTAGACCAAAGCTAAAGCCTTCTTATTTCTCTACAATATCTCTCAAAGTTATATATATTTTCTAATACATTTTTTAAATTTTTACTAAATAATATTATGTAACGAAAATCTTAAAAAATGAAGTAAGTTATCGATAAAATTTTACTCTTTACAAAGAATTTTAATGTTCTTGAACTAGATTTTACAATATTCTACGAAAATTCCACCTCTGGACAACAATACCGAATCATCAGCATATAATGGCACACGTTTCTCACATGCAGCTTCATTATTACAAAAACATGTTTCAGAGCAGTGCAACATGTCCTGCACACTAATCAGTGTGGCCCATACTAACGTAAAAATGTTGTATCTCACTTTTAAAATAGTGTGAATTGGTAAAATGCAAATCATATTGAAAAGTAGTAAGTCATCAAACAATATTTTTTTATTTTTACTTTTACTAATACTAATCTAGTTAGATACCTATCTTTAATTTCCATTTAGAAAAAAAAACAAATTCCAATAATAAAGAAAGTAAAACCTTGTTATCCCATTAAAGTATTTGATATTTTAAAGTTCTTGTGATATTTCATTTCTTATTATCAGCAAAATTTTATTTACATGATGCATTTAATTATATGTTGCAGTGGATTCTCACCTAATAGCTTTTTGTTTAAACTGCCGTGTGGGGATAAACCTTCATTATCACGACTTTTTTAATTTGTGTGGAATAATAAAAAACCGTATTTTGTATTCGGGTCAATAGAATTGTTTGGCCTTAATTTAAAGTAAATTTATTTGTTCTTTCCGCTTCAATATTCGGTTTAAAATAAATAAAATAAAATTAGCTAAGAGATAAAGAGCTTTAAAAACCGAAAAATTGGGGTATTTGGGGGCTTTTAATTTTATAGTATACTATAGGTATAATCGCAAAAAGATTAATATGCCTTAGGATATTTATAATGGAAATTTTTCTAAAAGGTTAGATAAAGAAAAGTAATTTTATATTACAAAGTATATTTTTAAACAAAAAAGAAATAATCAAAAGTCAAACAAAGCATCTTTTTCTTTGAAGTTTGTTTTCGGTAAGAGTACAAACAAAACACCTCTTTTACAAAACCTTAATCTTAAATCAGAAAGTCATTTACAAGAATATTTATTACATGTTATAAACCAAAATAGTATTATAAAACATTTATACTGTGTTTATTAAGTTTAGTTCTTGGATTCGGAACGCCATTAAATAAACGTATTTTCAACACTTCTCTTCATTTGCAAAATAGAATTTTTCACAATAAACGGAATTTATTTCATTTGTAATTCAATCAACAAAATTTATTTTAATTTGTTCTTTCTTTATTAATTAATTATTTGGCCCAAGAGTTCAGAAAAGCAACCTAATAATATATATTTTTAACACGAAGAGATCACGCGACGTCTAATGTTAACAGGACGCATAACCAATTCCTGTTTTTCCTCTTTTACTGGTGGCGTATATTCTGACTGCCACAAGCCTACCCAAACAAATATGAAAATCAAAGAAAAATAGCAAAAACAAGGACTGCTAACTGGCAGTTTTTTTTGAACTAAAAGTAAAAAGAACCCAATATTGTAACCTCTAGGTTTAATATATATTTATTTATTAATAACCTAACACTTATTTAAACAATGCCTATAAGCAAACAGCAAAAATCAATATAACTAGCCACATAAATTGGGTTAAGGCAAAGAAACAAACTTATTATTGCGATACAATGCCACACCACACCACGCTATCAAATGCAATCAACATCGGAGCACAAATTTTGCATTAAATTAAACCTCTATCACATTAAGGTGTTGCTAGGCAATGCCATGGTATGCTACGCGGTACTACATCGACATATTTTATCATTTTGTCCCTTAACGCATAAATAGCATGGTATGGCATAGCAGCAGAGAAGTATAAACGGTCTAAGCGTTTGGGTTACATAATATAAAAGGCAATGGAGACCAAAAATTAAAGAAATTTTATTTATTAAAAGATCGGGGAGCTCGCCACGCCGGCGATCCAGGTTCAATCCCCAGCCGGGAAGACATATTTAGGTAGTAGTTATTTAATTAACGTCCGTGGTGGCACTACCGCGTTGTCTAAAAGGTGCTTTAAAATGCAACATTTGCATGTTTCAGTGCTTGAAGCGTTGACAGAACTGAGGAAAGAATGGGTTTAACATCGGAAAAACCGGCACAAACCGTCATTTCGGCGGCCTTCTTAGCATATTCATTACTTAGCATATGCATCGATTATTTTAAACTATTTACATTATACATTTTAATTACATTAAGCAACTAAAAACACAAGTTTTTTGTCTCCTGATATTTTTTTCTATCTTGCTTTGTTTTCGAGAAAAAAAATTAAAACCAATTTATTGTAAGTCTCTAAACCACTTCATCTGTTAATAAAAAAGTCACATGTGCCTTGAAAAAGGAAAATAATTTTTGCTTGTCGGTTTGATATTTGCGTGTTATTTTTTAGAGACAAATTTTTCGGGTTAGGTTTAGTTTTGTAAAGGTTAAAAAAAAAAGTTTTGCCATGGATAGCAATAATTACACTTTTGAGGAAAGGGCAGACATGCATGTAATGTACGCGCGTGCTTTTCGCAGCTGTCACGAAGATGTATGCAAAGGCATAGCCCCATCGGCAACTTTCGGATAGGAAAACCTTTGAAAACATTTACGACAGATTACGGGAAAACGGTAAATTTGTTTTTTTATATTTTTGCCAAATTAATGGAATAATAATTCTTTAGGAAATTTTACCATTCCTACCAATGATAAAGGCCGGTCAAGGACCGTAAAAACCCTAGACAATGCAGTTTTACGCGCTGTGAAAGAAAATCCTAGTATCACCATGAGGACCGTCGCAAATCGATTGGGTCTCTATTCTTACGGCTCCGTATGGTAAGCATTATCCGAACAACTTTTATACCCGCACTATGCGCAAAGTGTGCAGGCACACCCAAGAGATTTTCAGTCCCGTTTACAATTTTATGAATTGTATTACCAAATTGTCATTAACAACAAAAATTTTAAAATAACCGTTCTTTTTATGGATGAAGCTGGGTTTCGGCAAGACGTTATGACAATTATCACAAAACCAATGTATGGAGTGATGAATGTCCCCACGCTTACGTGCAATGCCGCCACCAAGAACAATTTTCTTTAAATACATGGATGGGTACTGTAGGTAATAATATAATTGGTCCTTTTTTACTCCTAAGATTATACGGTAAATCTTACCCAAACTTCCTGCAAAGAGAACTACCTGTACTATTAGAAGAGATAAGTCTAATGGTGAGTAATAAACTTATTTTTATGCACAATGGAGAGCTCCCCCTCATTTAAGTTGAGCCATAAGTAACCATCTAAATAACACGATTGGTGAGATATAAATTGGAAGGGGTGGACCAAATCACTTGCCACCTCGTTTTCCCGATTTAAATCCGCTGGATTTTTATCTAATTAAGCTCTTTTTTATAAATTATACCTTAAATTATAATTATATACTGGTTTCAGTTTATCGTATTTTGTTAATTTTTTTTTTAAATATTGTAAACTAATAAACCTTTTTAAAGTTTGTTAACGCAAAACCCATTTTTTTAGCAAGTAAAAATTTTTGAATTACGTTTTCTTATAAAAATTTTTTGGTCCGTTTCTTCTCGTGTCTAGGATGTGTATATATATATATATATATATATATATATATATATATATATATATATATATATATATATATATATATATATATATATATATATATATATATATATATATATATATATATATATATATATATAGTTTATGCTTTTCCAAAATTTTCTGGATTTTCTTGGGGATAAGGTCAGGCAATATATAAAAACAGTTGCTTTCTAAGCAATTTTCATCCAATTTATGTAAATTACGACGTTTCGGCCTGGAAAGGCCTTCATCAGGTATATGATATGTATTTTTTTATAACAAATCAATCTGCAATACAAAAAATTTTTGATTGAAATTTTACCTACACACTATATCAAAATTTAATCTTACCTTAAAACTAAGGGGCTTCTCACGAAAAACACTCATTTTTGTTGTTGTGTAATAAACATTTAAAACTTGAAATGACAAAGAAACACTTAACATTTAAAACAGTTATATTCACAATAAACGGTCTTCGTTTCAACTATTTATTTTTTTAATTATTATTTATTTTTTGATAGTTTATAGAACTGCTAGCACCATCTTACCATTTTACCAAAAAGAATAAATATGTGTTTAATATCAAGAACTGTAAAAAACTGTAAAATATATTTTAAACTAGCAGTGAGGTAGAGTTCTTTGCGATAATAATATAGAAATTTGTTTTATTTTTGTGTGTGGTCATCTTGGGGCAGTTATAAAAGATTTTGTTTTAATTTATTTTAATAAATGTGTTCTTTTTTTAAATTTATATCTAAATATTATTAAATAATAATTATGTTGTTGTGTATATAGAATGTTATTAGAATGTCAAAAACTAATTTTTGAAGTTAATTGACTTTGGTGCGGTCAATATTTATTGAAGTCCTAATCGCAATATTGGCATTATTTTTACTTCCCGTGCTATGAGAGAATTATAGGATAAAATAAATTAATATTATTAGTTGATTAAAAGAAGTATTGTAGATCTTCTTATTGTGTTGCGGTCCTTGAATTACGAAAAATATACACACATTGTTTGTGTGTGTGTTTTGTGTCCCGGGCCTATGGAAAATATAAAAAAGACGCTAAAGAAGAAGTTAAGATTGGGAGTTTTATTTTATTTTTTAAATATATTGATTCATAAAAAACATTTTATATATATATATATATATATATATATATATATATATATATATATATATATATATATATATATATATATATATATATATATATATATATATATATATATATATATATATATATATATATATATAATATATATATATATATATATATATATATATATCATATGTGTGTGTGTGTCATATGCCAAAAAAAACTTTTACAAGCTTATACCTTCACATACATGTAGTTTTGAGCCATATATTATAACAAAATTTATGGTGAGTATATTTTCATAAGATCTTCTAGTCTTCTGCCATAAAGTTTAAACTTATATTTGATGGAAGTTATAGTCGCATTAAATTTATTTTTCCTGTTTTTAGCAATTTTGCAATATAATTGGCATTTCCTTATTTGCCAGTAATATGTCTAAATAAATAGTTATTATTAGGTATATTATTTGTTATTTTTAAAAGTGGAAAACATTTGATTTAATTCGTGGGACTTAAATTTTAAAATAGACATAGTATTTAGTAATGAATTAAATAAATTAGCAAGCTTTTCTTTTATCGTGGGACAGTTCATAAAGGCTGAGGCCTAAGTACTAAGGTAAGGTATTTCAAACTAAAATAACTTTTTGAAAATCATGAAACTGACAACACTTTTATTTTATTTTAATTTAGACTAATACTAGAATTATACAAATTAAATAATTGGGGACCATGACACCTACAAAGAAAAATACGGGCCCTTAAACCACAAAAAAGGTAAAAAATAGTTCTAAGAGCCAACTATGCATTGCATTAAAAAAACTAGAAATGATCGAGTATTTCTAATTAGTCAAAAATATCTTTAATTCATGCCCTTTCGAACGATATGCAATAATCACAATTTGTTTAAAAACAGCAAGAGTTGTTTGTCAACTTTATCAAAAGTAGAATTTCTTAAAAAATGCCCACCTTGATAAAGTTGACAAATAACTCTTGCTGTTTTTAAGCAAATTGTGATTATTGCATATCGTTCGAAAGGGCATGAATTGAAGATGTTTTTGACTTATTAAATACTTGATCATTTTTAGCTTCTTTTTAAAGCAATGCAAGTTAACTAATTATTTTAACTCTTTTTGTGGTTTGAGGGCCCGTATTTTTCGCTGCAACTGTCATGGGCCCCAAGTATTAAATTTGTATGATTCTAGTGTTAGTCTAGATTAAAATAAAATAAAAATATTGTCAGTTTCATGATTTTTCAAAAAGTTATTTCAGTTTGAAATATGAAAATTAAAAATTTTGGAAAAAAATCTTAGGGCCCAGGTCAAAATATCTGGGTAGTCCGCATCGCCGACGGCCCCACCTATCTCAGATTTACGTAGGTCTACTGATGTGCCGAACACCCTGTAGACTTAGGTGCTAACAGTTCATGGACTTTTAACTCATATCCAGTTCACCTAAAAAAGAATGTCAAAAAACTCTTTATAAATAAAACTTAAACGTTTTAATAACACGTCGGTCACTCTTTTCAAAATATAAAATAAACATAAAAATCTAAACTAAACAATATTTAAAATTATTAAAATTTTGCTTTAAAAATATTTTAGCTTTTTTGAAAATTTGTGACCCATGTTAAAAATGACAGATTAATTTGTAAGGACAGGTATATTTATTATTTTAAAAAATGATAATTTTGGTAAGTTATTTAAATATCGGCATTTATCACGGATACCCGGCATTGCCGGGTAATTGGGTCTAGAATAAAATTTTAAAAAATTATTTCAAAAACGGACAAATATTTCAATTAAACATAAATTAGTAGAAAAATTAATATTTATAATTCAAAAGAGGTAAATTATAGTAAAGAAATACAAGCTGTTCAGCACGATCCGGGTACTCGGCTACCCGGCATAAACTTGCACCGAGTACTCGTTTGCCGGGTACCCGGAAAAAGTGGGATCCGGTGCATCTCTACTATTTATCTTAAGCTGTATAATCTGTATCGTACTACATGCATTTTGAAATAATAGAAATTAAAGAAAAATTATTTACAAAAACAAGTCACATTGCATATTTAAAAGTAATGTGTAAAATTTTTATTATATTGTTTTTCTTTGAAAGCACTTTTATTCTCTCAACGTGACACGACCTTTTTCGTGGCTTAAAGAGAACTGTTATTGACGAAAACAGGAAAATGGAGAAAAATAAAGTAAACCTCAACTTGATGTTTTGACAAATATCTTTCCTGACACCTGATAATATCAAAGGAATTAGGGGAAATGTGAAGGGGTAGATAGAAATAACGGAAAAGAGAATCTGCCACACACTGGCATCGCAATAGGGAATGCGGGATGTTCAAAAAAGGAAGTCTTGAAAATGATAAATGCTTATTTTTATTATATTGGCAAAAGAGTCACTTTTATATGCGATAGAAAGGAAAACTGTAAAATTCCATTTTCACGCGTTTACCATACTCTTTTTGTCGAATGACACACAATGGGCTCTTTTACCTTAAAACATAAAAAAAATCATTATTTTCTTAATCTTATTTTTTCTGACACTGGCCTATTATACTCTGTTGCATTCCAGTTACTATAATATAGAGAGAACTAATTTTAAAATTGTCATATATGTTACATTAAAGAAAACTATGAATCAAAATTATTGTTTTGTCGTAAAATTAAAATTTAGTAACCTATGAAAGTAAGTAAATTGTTTAATATCCTAAGCTAAATTTTTTCAGATACGATAAAAAATATATACTTTATATACATTTAATTTTGTAGACCTTATGCTCACAAATCCACTTTAAACTAGTTAAATTATGTATTTTCGCTATTTCCAACATTGTTTGCAGATGGCATCACTGTTATTGCCTATTGTCGCAGATAAATTAACTGCATAGGTAGGAATAGGTATTTACCCAGTTTTCAGGTTTTTATTTGTTAAAATTTTCTGTTTATTTAACACATTTAAAATGGTAATAACTTAGAACAAGGATAAAATCAATATTTAAATTTTTTCAATAGTGCAATTTTCCAGTGCTAAAATGGTATTTAAACTGCCAGAGTAAAGCGTGCGAATAATCGAAATTTATGTTAATCCACACAGAATTAAAAGGAACTAAAAATTTAAACATAATATAGATAAGTTGCTTGTGTAAAATTTGTTTCATTTTCTCAAAGCAATAAATTATTAAAGATAAAAAAGTTCATTTTTTTTTGAAAATTAATAAATGAAAATTAATTTATTTAAAATAGGTATATAAAAGTAATAATATAATAATATAAGTATATAAATTATGTTGCAAATTAAACTTGGAAATGCAGAAATACAGGATGTCTGATATACATGCAGCTAAGAATCTTATTGTTTGGTAATTAAAAAAAAAACGTTTTTACAGGTATTTAAATGAAAAAAGTGTTATAAACAAGAGATCTTTAGTTTACCATACCTTAGTATCTCCAGATGTCTTAAGGTAAATAAGGAAACGAAAATATGAAAACATTGCAGTTAAAAAGCATATGTGAAACATAACATCTGATTAATGTGAATTGGTAAAAGTTTTTACCCGTAAGACATAATATCCCCCTCCCCCAATAACGCCTTGCAAGCTATGTTTTTAGTTGCTTACCTAGTCGAGTAAACATTTTAAGGTCGGTTTATGCTTAACTGGTACTTAAAATTTCATTTTTTTGGTCGGTAGCTCAATCTGCGTAGAAAATACCACCATTTTCGGTAACGTCGTTTGAAAGTTAAAGTTACAAAATTAAACTTTATTTTTTAAGATGCCCACCTTGTGCATAGAATGTGAATTAAACATTTAGGTTTAAGGTTAATATGAGCTTAGACTGCATGCAAAATTTAAACTTTCTCAAAAAGACATTCTTCAACTGGAGCCTTAAGAGAAAAACAGCCCAACAAGCACACCGACGAAAATGGAAAACTCTGTCTTTCGTGATCTATGGACACTAAAACGTGAAGATCTGCAAAAATCTCGATTTTTTTGCGATTGCAATTTTCCTATAATACAAATTAATAGTAGTTTTTCCGATATAAAATTTAGTGGTAATATTACCTGGAATTTTTAATTACCATGTTTGTTACTGCGTTAAATAACGTTTTTAATCTAGCCAATAAATTAGCTACCTCGAGTCTATAAAGCAATGAAAAATACAATTAAAACGTCTACTTTTTCTCGTTAGTGGCTGTCAAAAGAAAAATAATGGAAAAGCTGTTCGAGTGGGCTTTGGGCCATAATTCTGATCGGCTTTGTACAGAATGATTTATTTTATAATTTTTGCTAATAAAGACAGGTTTATAGTCACAGTTGCGGATAAAATAAAAACTGCCTTGTCATTGGAAACAACACCTGCTTTAAGAAAAAATAAGGAAACTAAAAGACCGTTTAATAGTTTTATTTAGTATCGTCATTATTTGCCCATAAGATAAAAATTCTCCTACACATATTGTGAGAATTGACAATACTGAGTGTTGTCAGGTGCGATCTGGCGTTTCCAATTTAAAACATTTTGTTAGTCGAGCGTGTTTTATGTTGCTTACAGTTACTTGAAAATTGTGTCGCAGAGAAAGAGTAAAAATTTTAGTGCAATGATTTATTACGAGTTTCGACGTAGAATACCAAAACAGAAAAGAGCATCAATCAACTTACCTCCACTTTTGATGATAAAGCTGCATTTTTTGCCAGTGACGCCACTAAGAAACACTAGTATAACAAATTTAATCATGGTGGCCGTTCGATCACCGATAAAAGTGGTAAAGTTTGTCCAAAATCGGTTGTTGTGTCAGAAAACATTGATGCTGTGTAAAACTAATAAAACAAAATTATCATATGACAGACTGTGTGACTGAAGCAACCGTATACATTAGTTTTACTAGATTATGTAAAATATTGCATGATCATTTAACTGTGAAAAAGATTGTGAGATGTGTATAAGATTGCAACAGGTGACAAATCATGAATCTATGCGTATGAGCCGGTTTCTAAACAGCGGTCTATATGGGTGTTTTAAGAAGAGCCCTATCCAACAAGGGTTGTACGCACTCGAAACACTTCGAAACAATGGGGCGCCTGTTTTTTCGAAAAAACTGGTTATGTGAACAGTGCCTTAAGAGGAACGTAGATCGGTTATTTTCGAATGGTCCACAACCATTTGTTTGCTCGAAGTCTTTGGTGAAATAAAAAACCAAACAATCGCCGTTGAATCCTTCTTTATCAAGACAATGCCAACTACCACACCTCTTGTTTAACAACTAACTATTTAAGCACTCAAGAAATTGAAGTGATGGGTCATCCACCTTACAGTCCTAATGTGGCATCAAAAAACTTCCTTTTATTCCGGAACGAAAGAATACATTGCGTGGACAAGGATTCTCGTTGGCAGAAAAAGCCGTTGTTGCATTCAAAAACCACGGTTTGAAGGTGTTTCAAATAGAATAAAAAACATGCTTTGACAATTTATAAAAACGCATGTCAAAGTTTAAAGATCATAAAAGATAATTTTAAAAAATATACAGTGTGTCCCAAATTGGTGGGGAATGTATGGGGATCTTGGAAACCACGATAGATAGAAAATCGGTTAAATGGGGAAAGTTCTGGACAATTTTGTTAGTAAGCTAAACCCGTTTAGTACATGGTTTTATCTATTCAGGTTTTTGAGAAATTTTGAAAAAACCTGAAACATGCATTTTCGAAAATCGGCCATATTTTTTTTATAAGTGAAAATTTTTCAAATCTGTAAAAACTTCTTCAAAGTAGAATATGACCGAGTAGTCAATTTTTATTTTCTACGTTTCGGGTTTTTAGAATCATCATCAACTTTATTTTTTCATATGGACGCCATATTGGATTTTTACGCAGCCAAATAGTGCTTTTTATTCTGATTTCAACAATGTATAACATGTTATAATTTAAGAGTTTATAACCTCATTTATTTCAAAAAACAAATATTTTCTCAGTTGGCCTTGATTGATAAAATATTAGTAATTGGCCAAATAGATAAGCTGAACAGATATTTTACAGAAATGGGTTCACGAACATAGCTAGAACGTTAATACCGTGTTACAAAAAAAGTAAAGTTGATGAATCATCATCAACTTTACTTTTTCATATGGGCGCCATATTGGATTTTTTCGCAGCCAAATAGTGATTTTTATTTCTATTTCAACAATGTATAAAATGTTATAGTTTAGGAGTTTATAACCTCATCCACTTCAAAAAACAAATATTTTCTCAGTTGGCCTTGATTCCGGCGAATGTCATCTAGCGTTATTATCAAGTTAGCTCGGGTACGTTATTAAAATTTTTTAAGTTTGTAAAATGGTTAATTATTTAAAGAAAGTTTAATATTTTGCAACGTTATTTTCAAAGCAATAGATATGTTAATATAGCTGCGCAAACTTATTTCGACAATTTTCCTGACAGGCAGCATCCTAAACTAACACACTTTCAAAAACTGGTTACAAATTTGCTTAAATTCGGAAGTTTTAAAAAACCACGACCTAAGAAGTACGTTGAAGAAAATCGACAACGAGATGCTGCAGTTAACCAACATTTTAAAGAAAATCCAACATCCTCAGCCAGGGATGTTGATAGAGAATTCCACATACCTAAGTCAACCATTTATAGGGTAGTTAGGACTATTTTAAAAAATATCGTTAATATGTTGAGAAATATGGACAACATTTTGAATTTTAGGTCGTTATTTTACATCTTCATTTAAGTAGGAATATTAGTTTAGCCACTTTTCATTGTTTTTGTTTTCACTTGTTTCAATTAACTTGTTACGTGTAGTTTTGTTGTAACACGGTATTAACGTTATAGCTATGTTCGCGAAACCCATATCTGTAAAATATCTGTTCAGCTTATCTATTTTGCCAATTACTAATATTTTATTGTTTACAAAAAAAATGACGTTTGCCGGAATCGAGGCCAACTGAGAAAATATTTGTTTTTTCAGAATAAAAAGCACTATTTGGCTGCGTAAAAATCCAATATGGCGTCCATATGAAAAAATAAAGTTGATGATGGTTCTAAAAACCCGAAACGTAGAAAATAAAAATTGACTACTCGGTCATATTCTACAAAGTTGCTTGAAGAAGTTTTTACAGATTTGAAAATTTCCACTTATAAAAAAAATATGGCCGATTTTCGAAAATGCATGTTTCAGGTTTTTTCAAAATTTCTCAAAAACCTGAATAGGTAAAACCATGTAGTAAACGGAATTAGCTTACTAACATAATTGTCGAAAACTTTCCCCATTTAACCAATTTTCTATCTATCGTGGTTTCCAAAATCCCCATACATTCCCCACCAATTTGGGACACACTGTATGTTTTCAAAACAAATCACTGTTTATTATTAGAATCGAAATGTAAATATTGCCCCTTGTATTGGCTTTCAACAAACAGGGCTAAATAAACTATAAAATACAAGAAAAGAGTATAGATTTTTGTACTATCAATACCTGTAACTAGAGGTAATGATCAATACCAGTTACACATCATACACTTCTCTTCCTTTACATAAAGGATCGGACGCGTCTATTATTAATGAATACGACAGAATACCTTATGATCGGAATATGGTGACAATAGAATGGGAAATACATGTTTAATAGGTTACTTTAACTTAAAAATTAATTAGAATATAAAGCTGATACATCGCAAAATAAGGGTATATTTTATAGGATTATGTAAACAAAACAGAATGGGTAAATTTTGCCACATTAAATGAACAATTAAAATAATTAAAATTAAGGGGCTTAGGTGTCAAAAAAAAAGTTCGACAATTAAAAATTAAATTTAGTAAAACCCGGCTTTTAAAAAGTGGGTGGAGCAGGATATTTTATAAGATAGATAAGGAAAGGTAACATAAATCCTGGTTACAAAATATCATGCGGTAGAGACCTGCAAAATAAATAACCAGTTAAGTTTGTGCACGTTATTTTTGGAAGTGACCTTAATTAGCCAAAATACATTAGTCACAATAGCCCAAAGTACTCTTCGGACCCAAAAATGTTTCTTCCACAAAACTTCTCATTTTTAATTTTATCCTAAGAAGAGCTGTTCGCCTTATTACTGACCCTACGCACGCAAAAAGACATTCTCCTTTTGTCCACTGAGGAGCTGTAAGGGACCTGCTTTTTTAATAAGTATTTTAACGGATTTTGCTTCAAGAATTATCTGGTAAAACTTCTTTCTTTGCTGTGTATAATGAGGCAATATCAGGTATCACTTTTGCATTTCATGAAAGTCCAACTACCAAACTTTTCACTTTCTCCGCTTCTTTTTTCCTAAAGTACATAGACTCTGAAAGCTGTTGCCCGCAGAGGTTTTTTTTTCCACACCCCCAAACCTTAAAGTCCCTTATAAATAAACTTTTTTTATTTTTATGACAACCCACTATGACTTATATTAAGCCTAAGTACCAGATACCGTGGTGACCGGGTTTTTAGCTATTTAATCCATGTTATCACCCACTTTCGACAATTTCGACAACGCTGTTCAAGCACCGAAACATACAATATTGCATTTAACAGCCTCTTTTAGACAACGCGGTAGTACCACCACGGACAAATGACAACTACCTTTAAACTAATGTCTGGGTATAGTTTGTCTCAAAGTATACCGTGTTAGCTTTTGCCTTCACTTTTATTGATTATACCTGCCGACAACAGTAAAACTGCGGATCAGTAGGTATTAAAGAACAGAACATTAGGGGCGGACTCTAATAATATATATCTATACATAATTACATTTTTAATCTAAATATTTAAATATAATTCTGTTCCACTATCAGAGTCATCATTGAGATAAATTCGTCTTTTGAACCAGCGTGTATTATGGTAGTGCGTTTTTCTTTATTTGAAGGTGCTTTCGTCTGACAGTTATGACTGGAATTAACCCATCCTTTGGATACGTGTCGTGTGTATCGAACCATGTTTCATAAAGGTAAATTTTGGATCTGTTTTCTAACTTATATCTTTTAATTTCTTGAAGGTAATTAAATCTACAAGTGCGCTTCTATGCGATTCCATTACTACTTGTCTTTTGTCTATTTTGCGGTATTTAAATACCATTTTACAAACAACTCTATGGAGGGGGCACGGCTAATATTTATATTGGTTTCGTCTTCGTCTGGCTTCATTTTCAGTTTATCCAAGGTAGGAACAACTTCGCTTTCATAAAGACCTTCTAATTAGGTCCTGATCACTATTGTCTATACGGTGAGATTGAAACGTTTTTTCCTTTGTTTAATTCTTCACTAATACTAATATCCCTTTTTGATGATATTGGAGTTTTTTTTTAAGTAGACAGGTTTCTTTTAAAGCTTCTTTTTTAATTAGTCCTCTACTGATTAAAGTTTCATGCACAATTTTCACAACCTGTTTTGCATCTAATAACAAATGATTTCGACGCGACATAGTTATATTCTCGTAAAACAACTTTTTCGAAACGCACAGTAAAAACGGTTATTCAACACTGCCACTAATGGTTAATACTCAAGAAATACCTGTACCACCCCTGCCATTATGAAATAATGGGTTTACCCAATAACAATAGGTAATAAAATCGTTAAAGGTTTATTGGGGTATTGTCCGTCAAAAGCCATAGCGATATAATTTGAGACAGACTATAATGTCAGCTACTAAAATAAAAACAAAATAACCACATTTTACTTGATGTACTATAGTTGATATTTTTCTGGTTATGAATAATTTTAATATTACCCATTAAAATAAACAACATTTAAAATCCATTTCTTAAACAATAATAATTACTTACGTTCTAGAACGAACATTTGGTTAATATTAACACTAAATACCTGTTGTGTGGTGCTAAGAATTTAATGAATGTTAAAACATCGACCTGTAAAAACACTTTTAAGTATGTTTTTTTAACCATTAAACCGCTTATCTTTACCATTTAGAATTTAAAAGATATTTTCAGGAATTTAAAAAATATATTTAAAAAATTTTCTCTTCGAGGTCTTAATTTATGTGATATTATCACGTAGCGGCTTAAATACTTTAGTATAAAAAGCTTTATAAACCGCAACAGCTTTTAATGCATCTCAAAGAGTAACTGAGATAATGCTTTGTCTTTTGGAGGTTGGTTTCTGAGCAGCATATAATAGTTATATTCCTTTTTTGTACAATATCTGATCCTTTATTATTTAAAACCCACAAAAAAAGGGTTTTGAAATTTACGGCTCGAAAAGAGAATTAAGATTTTAAGGCCCTCACACAAATTCCCAATTTACGAGTAAAAAACAAAACTTTAAACTTTTTTACACAAGAAAAAAAACATAGTAAATATAAATACAATATACCCTTTTTTAGTTAATTTAAATTTAAAAAAATGTTTGCAAAATATTTACGGAAATAATTTTTAAATAAAATTTGAACAGTAAGCAAAAAATACAAAACGATAAACATTAGTAGGTAAAGTTCTTTAAATTAATAGGTTATTTCAAAACGAAAATGTGTGATTGATTAAGCATTTTTTATAATCTAATAGGGTCTACAAGAAAAAAACCGCATTTTTTGTTTATTGGCATTATTAATGTATACAAATGTAACCACTCCTTGATTGGTTTTAAAAGGGGGTTATTTGAGATCAAAAGGTCTGTTTTTAAATTCAAAAATAAATACGCCAAAAATATTACTGAAAAGATAAAATGGCGAGAGCCAAACTGAAGAACAGTCAGTGACGAATCGTAACATTTTTTTCTTTACTGGATTAAAATGCACTAATATGCAGGGTGTAAAAAGTATTATGCCCACGATTTTAATGGGCGATAGTGGAGCTCAATACAAGCCAAAAAGTTTATATGACATATGTGTCAAAACTTGACAGATTTTTGTCTAAACGATATCAAAGTTACAAACTTTGGAAGCAATTATTTCTGACAAGCTTAACAATTGTAAACTTTCGTCTTCATTTGCTAATAAAAGAAACTAAGTTTTAAGTGTTTTAACCTATAAATAAAAAATAATAATAATAATTGTACCCCCAGTAAAAAAATTAAAAAACAATTGGCAACAGCGCTACCCAGAAGCCTCGCGCAGTCGTGCATTGTGCGTACTGGTGGCGATATTTTTGTCCGTTGTAGGACAAGATGTTTTCAAATCTGGAAAATATGCCAATATGTTATAAATTTACGACGAGCAAACCAAAATGCTAATCTAGCAGCTCAAATTCACCGTGAAAAATTTCACGACGGCTACATCCATTTAGGACAGCCATAGTGCAGGCGTACAGAAGAGTTTTGAAAACGGGATGTGTGCAACCGAGAAATCTAAATAGAGGACCGGGGTAATACATACTGTGGCACAAGAGGAAAGAATTTTGGAAATTGTTTAAGAAAATTCTGGTATTAGTACATTAGGCCGCAAAGTAAACCTATCACATACTACAGCTTACAGGACCTTACGGGAAAATCTACTCTATCCCTACCACCAACGTGTGCAGGCTTTACTACCTGAATTTTTAATGGGGCTAAATTAATAAGACAGGGAAGGAAAATGTTAAAAGTATGCAAAAACTGGGTTAGTCGAAGTGAGGCTTGCGTAGGAACTAAAGGACGACATTTGGAACAACTTATTTAAACTCAAATGTAGCTATTTTTCTTTCTAATTGGAGTTTTTCGCAGGGTAGGCTCGTGCATAAGAGCTGCGGTGCTGCATAGTCAAAAAAATTAGAAAATAAGCCATACAATTATTTATTGGTTTTTACTTAAATAAATTCTAAGTAAAATATTTAAATAAATTGGAGAAAGCATTTTTTATTATTTTCTATTTTTTTGTAGGTTCTGCAGTTCCTATGCACCAGCCAGTAATTAACAGAAATAAAAATATCTTAAAAAAAGTGTAAATATGTAAAACCTCGCAAAACAATTTAGACGTTCGACTCGATGTGAAGAAGTAGTTGCCAGTATTTTAAACTTTAAAAAGCCATATTTCAAAAACCATTAACTTTTGACCCATGTGTTTTTGGCTTTTTTGGCTTGTTTTGAGCTCCACCATCGCCCATTAAAATCGTGAGCATCATACTTTTTACACCCTGTATTTCGAAGTTAAATAACTAAATATTAAAATTATGTTATTACAAAAAAAATATCAATAATTGTATTTCTAGCAATTTACAAAATTTTGCACAAGAATACGTTCTTTATGCGAACAAAGTAAAAAAAAAACCTAATGGATTTTAAATTTAGACCCAAAATGCAACAGTAATGACACACTTAAGAAAAAAACAGTTATTGAATTAATGGTATGAGCTTCTCGGCAAAGCGAGTATCACGCTCGCTGCGCAAAGCATACAGATTCGAGCATTACATTGTAAACAACACCAAGAGAGAAAGGCAAACATCATTAAAATCAAGACATAAAAGACGCTAAAAGAGTCTCGTAAATTACTAGAGTTACTGTGTGTAACACGTTATATCCCTGTTATATACGATCCCCCGCTACAGTTCTGATCACATTTCTATAGCAATGCAGTAGTGTTTTGTTTTAAAACTTTTATATAACGAGAAATAATGGATAAAAATAGGCGCAACGCAGCGGTAGAACCCAAAACTAAAGAACAATAGACAGTAGTAATAACAGAGCGGAATATGACCACAACGAGTGAAACGATATTGTTTATTATGACATCAACAGACTTTGTGGGTTTTCATGCATTTTATTTTCTATGGTAACAAATTGTTCATCATCTGAAAACTGCATACAAAAAGTTAATTTACTGTTACTGTAACCATTTGTACTATTAAATTATGTTTTTAACTTACCTTAAAACCAATTTAAAACAATATTTTATTGTATTTTATACTTGTTTTTTTTATAAGGTATTTTTTTTAAGAAATGTTGTGTGCGGATAGTAAGTTAATAGATGAATCCGCATGCAGTTGTATGTAGTTCTAGTTCTGAAGTTAAACTGAAGAAAAAATCTGGATGGCGGGACTAAGAACTTGATAAAAAGTAGTTTGGGGGAAATAGTTATAGCCATTACGTCCGTAGTGGCTCTACCGCAGTGTCTACGATATGCCGTGAAATACTTAAATTGCATATTCGCTACTTGCACATAGTTGATTAAGTCGTTTAAGTATCTTAAAACTCAGTTTCTTTTGGTAGCGAGTACTCAGGCTTTATACCAAACAATTTTACCTTTTTAAGTGGAGCCAATAGGAAGTTAAAGTTTTAAAAGTAAAAATATGTTTCTTTTTGAGGTGCTAGGTAGCTGTTTCTCAGCTTAAGTTCCAACAAAACGACAGACCGATACATCAAGAGATAGACGAACAGGTTAATACAATAGAAAAACCATGTTTTTTGTGATTTAGAGTCTACAAAACGTAAATATTTACAAAAATCTCCAGGTGCAATTTTTTTACATAACAATGCTTCTCTCTTGCGAGAGTGGAAATAATTAGAAAATCAAAAATAACAATATTACAATATATGTGAATAGACCAAGTTTAAAGGAAATAAAAATAAAAAAAAACTTTAGTAAAATAATATCAAGCTTATCCAAAAAAAAATACCCCGAAGCGTTTGTTTATCTGTTGACAGTTACTCACCAAAGTTTTAGCTATTTTGGACGCGCAGTTGTTATATAACAGTCGTTTGAGTGAGTTAATGTGAGTGTTTTTGTGAAAATGAACAAAATCGAGTATTAAGCTGTCATTAAATATTTGTTTTTGAAAGGCAATGCGCCTATGCAAATCAAAGATGAGTTAGATTTTGTGTATGGGGACTTTGCACCATCACTTACCACAGTGTAATTTTGGGCAGCAGAATTAAACGTGTCCGTAAGAGCTTGGGAGACGATGAACGTTCGTCTAAAAACTGCAACTATCGACGAAAACATCGCCAAAGTTCACCTGATGGTGTTAGACGATCGCCGAATTAAAGTAAGAGAGATAGCAGAGGTTACGGACATGGCAAAAGAACGTATTTGTCACATATTAAATAAACATTTAGCGGAAATCCGCGCTTTGTGCCCTTGACATAGCAAAATTTAACAACATTTCCATTGCCCTTTACGCAGTTTACGCATAAATTAGTTTTGGCGCCGATTAATTACTGTAATAACTTGGTACATTATACGGAAAAAAACAGTCAAACAGTGGACTGCATGGAAAAGTCAGCAGAAACATTTTTACTAAAAGTGAGACTTTTAGCAAAATCAATTTTTAGAAAAAAACATTAAAGGAATATACGCATCTTACTTGCAAGCTAAGCGAACTTGCGAAAAACGGACATTTGCTGAAAAGAAAACATGTTTCCAATAGCACTTTCACACCTCAGCGGTTGCCATGCAAATCTACGAATTACGTTTTAACTGTTGACCATGCTTACTTACCAGATTACCCTAAGCGACTTCGTTCCTCATCTAAAATTCGCTCAAGGACAACTTTTTGTCGCCGAGATATTTGGACGGTTACAAATGGTATCTTGAAAATGGGTAGAGTAACAGAGACTATTTGAAAATTAAAAAATACTTGTATCTTGTAGGTCGGGAATTTGAGACTCCCCCATAAAAACATTAAGTTTTATAAACCATAGAAAAATATTTGACTAAGTTGTGTAAGAATTTACTTTTTCTTTATCTTTCAATTTATTAATTTCTTTTTAATGTAAATAATATTCATAGACGAAGTACAATTTTGTTTAAAACGCTGAACAGAGATAAAAAATTATCTTGGTATTTTCGAGTGGATTTTGTTGGCGTAAGTGATCGGTAGCAATCTACAGTTTAGTAGAAGTTTACGAGAATGAGGGGCCTCGAGAATTAAGCCTCATATTGAACTATCTCGAACACGCCGTCTAACCGTTGGTTTACGCCGGCTTCAATTAACTTCTTACGTTAATTACAAAGTAACATGGGGTTTGAATTATAATATAGTTAGAAACGAGACAAGTTGTTTAAATTTGGTTAAGATTATGAGCAATGTATTTGCGACGAGCATGATGTTATGAAGAAGTATGCCCGAGAATCAATGAAGTGTTTAGTTTAACCTAAAAACTAACTAAAAATTGAGAAAAAGAAAAGATTGTGGGAACGAGGACGCCAAATTAATCAACGTTTGGTCGTCGTAGTGGTAGTGGTTGACTGTGACTAATCTTATTTGCTTATATGGAATATTGCTCCATATCTAACCTAGTATTTTTTAATTTAGCTAGTAAATTAAAATAGATGTTATTTAAATTAGCAATATCAGTTCTTACGTAAATTACCTATGTCTGTAAGTTTAATATGAACCATCTCACTTAGACTTAGACACCTTTTTTGGTAATTCTGTTCGACATCTAAAATCCTAAATTTTGTAAAATTAAAATTATGTTTTTTTTTAATGGTGTTAAGCAAACGCTGTTTTTTACTTTTCTTTCTATTTATTTTCTGACTGACACTTTACCACGCGGGATAAAATAAACAACATTGGATCGGTTGTCAATGCTGTCTCCATCTTTAAACTTTGTGAAAATATCACCTACAGTACTTACAATTAGTTAAAAAGCTAGAAATAAAGTTTTCATTATTAATTAATTTTTTAAATTTAAATTAAAGGTTTGGAATATATGGAAATTTAAAGGGTTGTTTAGAAAAAAGAAAGATCAGGAATAAAACATTGCGAAGCAAATTAACCGTCAATTATTTTGCCGTCCTCGTTTCGACACCCTTTACTTCCTCTAACGTATTAGAAAAGAACAATACCTATTATGGATGTACTAAAAATATATTTGTATATCATCTCTGTTCTGAAAAAATCTTAATGAGTAATTTCTAGTAACCTAGGGTTCCTATAATCATGCTATTACAATGTAGTCGATCCGTAGGTCTGTTTTTACATAGACGTAACTTAATAGACTATCTTTAACAAAAAAATAAAATTATTTTTCTTTTTACTTTGGCTTTAAATTTGTTTAATGGCAAAGTGAAATATTTTGTATGTAGCGTAAATTACTAAAATGGTATTTTTGCTTTAAGTATGCTCCCAGAAAAATAATTTGTACTTTTATTTTAGTATTAAGATAGGCAGTCCGCAAATAAAAGTATTGTTTTGTAAAAGTGTTTCTTTCTGATTTGTTTAGATTATAAATTTTGTAGTCGATAGACTGCAAAAACTAAGTTGCCCTCGGAAACTATTTATTGCACAGCGTTAAGGATTTTTTTTTTTTTTGAAAAAGTGGTCAAGAGAAATAGCAAGTTTCTTTAACTACTAAACTCTAAAATAAGCTAGTATTAGGAACAATTTTAATAAAACCAGCAAAAACTAACCAATTCTGCATTAGTTTGGTTAAGGACTTTTTGTCGTATTTCCAATAATAAGGGTGGGGAAAGATGATAAATAATGCAACTTTCAAATAGCTCTATCTCCCACATCTTTTATCAAAACTGGTTCAAGTCTACTCGTTTAAAAGAAAATTTAAAGCTCTATTAAACCGACTAGAGGGCGTTGAAAAACCGGGTTTGCCTTAAACTCCGTTTTTCGAGATTTTTCTAGAAAGTTAAATACAACGATAAGATTTTTATTGTATGTTTAAAAGAAAAAAAATACCTACATTCTGGCGAAAACCGCGTTTTGATATTCACATTCATTTATGAGTTATTTCAAAGTAACCTGTTTTTCAAATGATAAATATTAACAATTAATCAAAAGTCTTTGTGATAGAGTAAGAACATAATTACTATAGGGTAAAAAAAAATACTAAAAACCGTTTTAAACTTTGTATTGTATCCACTCGTTAATAAAATGAACAATCGAAAGCATGAAAATGAGCTGATTGAAGCATTTATTAACTCTAATTTAAATATAAGTCAAGTAGGCTTGGAAATAAAAACAAAAACAAAAAATTTAAAAACGCCATGACTTACTTAAGTTGACAGTTGTCAGTTTTAATTCAATTTTTAAATATGTGTTGCCTCATTAGAATCTAATCTGCATAAAAAAAGAATTCCAAATGAAGCACCATATAGCATGCTAGCAGTTACATCGAATGCTACCAGAACTCAACGGTCGCCTGTAGAATATACGCTCTGCGGTATCCAGAACAGAGACATTATACAAAGAGAACATTTACAAGATTAGCTACAGGGCTCCGAGAAAATGGCAGTATCCATTTACCTCTTAACCAAAGACATAGAAATAGTCGCTTTGAAGAAAATATTGTTAATGTGTTGGCTTATATTAGAATATACCCTCATACAATATAATATAAATAATATAAATACAAAATATACTACTAGCGTGGTTTATGCTACTTCATTTGAAATTAGCATTTTTTATGTAGATTAGATTCTAATAAGGCAACACCTATTTATTGGAACTGAAAGCTGTTAAATTAAATAAGTCTTGTCGAATAATCTTCTGTTCTTTTTTTATTTTTAACCCTACTTGACTTATATTTAAATTAGAGTTAATACTCACCGCATTTTTATGTTTTTAATTGTTCATTATGTTCGCTAGTGGATACGAAACAAACTTTAAAATAGTTTTCATAATTTTTCTTTTACTTTACAGTAATTATTTTTATACTCTGTCACAAAGACTGTATTAATTAATTGTTAAATAACAATGTTTATCTTTTGAAAAACAGATTACTTTGAAATAACTCAAAAATAAATGTAGATATAAAAACGCCGTTTTTGCCAGAGCATAGGTATTTTTTCCTTTTCTAAACCTACAATAAAAAATTACACATTGTGTTTAATTTTCTTGAGAAAATTTCGAAAAACCGAGTTTTCCTTATACAACGCCCTCTAGTTGGTGAACTACAAACGACATTTAAAAGATCCTTAAATTTTCTTTCAAATGAGTACCTACTTGAACTACTTTCGATAAAAGAATGGGGAGATCGAGCTATTTGAAAGTTGCATTATTTATCATCTTCCCACCTTTATTATTGAAAATACGACCAAAGGTCCTTTACCAAACTGATGCAGAATTGGTTAGAGTTTTTGCTGATGTTATTAAAATTTCACTTAATACTAGCTAATTTTGGAGAAAAAAAATACGTTTTTTTATTTACCGCTGCGGTTGCGCCATTTCGCGGTAATTTTAAAAACTTAAAAATAATTTTTAGCTATTTTTCTTGATCCCTGTTACCAACATATTTTTCCCCAACACTGTGCGAAAAATAGTTTCCGAGATACAGCCGGTATCTTTTCTTATTTGGACACCCGGTACGTATTAATTGACTTCATCGCCCCAAATGACAATTTTTTAACCCATATTTCTAAAGAAAAAAAAATGATATTGAGATTATGTATTAAGATAAAAAATATTTATTCTACACTTAGTTATTACCTATTTACATGGCACTCTTAAGTTTCGGTGGTAACTGAATAAAATTAATACTTAAGTTAATATTGCTATAATAATACGGTACATATCTGTAAATTTTAAAACTTCTACTTGCCCTAATCCGATAATATTGAATTTCGGTTTGTTTATCCAACTTAAAAGGTAATTATACTAATAACATTAAACTTTGTTTTGTCTATAAGCGTGTATTTAAAAACAAAAGTTAGTGAAATTAGATTATGTTTATTTTGTAAAATTTTGTTTTAAAATTAAGCAAAGCTTAACTTTATTAAAATCCGTATCCCATTAAGCTTTAAAATATATAAATTACCTGTTTCAAATAAAAATACTTTGGTATACAAAAATATGCTTGCTTTAAAAAGTTTCATAACTTGGCCAATTATTTAAGTTCTGTAAACAGAAAAATACAAATATTTTTGAGGTATATATACAAACATAAGATCACAGCCAATTATTAATGACAAAAAAAAAACTTGTTTTTATATTAGGTATAACAAACTATATGTTCAGAAGTATTATTTTAAATTAATCTTTATAAAAACAATTTTTAAAAAACCTTGTTTATATCCCATTAGGGCTATAAAAAAAGTACAATCCCCAAAAAGATTTTGTGGTTTGTGACAAATTGTGTGGGCCACAATTTGGTACCTGTTTAGTTTAACAAACATTTTAGACAGAAAAACTTCAAAAAGTAATATTTTTAAAATATATATTTTGATAATCCGTCTATCCGACAAGCAAAAACGTTATTTTGATTTAAATGAGGCACAAAATACACAAACCAACTATATTTCTTTTTTTATTGGTTGTTTGTGAGTTTAAAGTAAGGTTTGTTTATTTTAAGACGCCCACGAAAGCTTAAAATCTGGATACTGACGTACTGTGCATGTTTAAAACTTTTTTATGCTGAAAAACGTATTTTACAATCGAACTAACATACATTGTAATATTATGCAAATTTATAAATATAACAAACGGAGTATCGTAATATGCGCTATTATGCAAACATGTTAATATATAAAAGTTATAAAACGTTAAAGAAATAATATATAACAGCTTTTTTTTTAAACAATAAACAAATAACCAAGTTATAAAAATCTTTTTTAAAAGTCGTTAATGATTTTTAACTGGCGTTTTAATCTGTTGCAGTTTAAATCCCCTTAAATAAAGTCAACTAATATCAAATACCAAAATAATAACGCCCCACAATGTGTTTATTTAGAATTTCTTCGTAATAAACGCATTTAAACCCGTCCCCTCGTATATCCAAAGTTTTAATAAGCACTTGTTGCTTCTTTTGTGAATAAACAGGTACCTAGTATGGGAAGCAATATTTCAAACGTGTTTGCTTTCATTGGTATGTCGTGCTTGCGCTTTATAGGGCATCTTGTTTTGTCACGAAGTTCATTAACTATAGTTTTATATAGAGCGAATTATATAGAGATATTTTTGACATAGGGCGTTAATTGAGTTTTATTTATTAAGACGAATAATTTAGTAATGCAAACATCTTAGATAATAGACAAGCATAAAAACTAATAAAGGTAAGGCCTTAGGTTGTAAGTAAATTTATATTAAGTAGTTTTAAAGTTAGTTTTACTATTAAAATGTCAGTTTTTAGGCTGCCATGTTTCAAAACATGACAAAAGTCATTTACAGTTAAAAGAAGAACCATAAAATAGTATAACATATACAAGGTGCTAATTTTTGAAAAAGAAGATTGTAATAACCACTTGCTTAATTAAATTGTTGTTTTATTATAACCGTGTTAATTAAAAAACATTTTATACAAAATATTCAATAGGTTAGTATGGTGCATGGTGATTTTATTTGAGTTATTTTGACTGGTTCCCAAGTCGGGTCATTTTTTTGATAACCAAGTTAATTTTTAGTTTTCGTCTGGGTGATAAGACGTTTAGTTATATCATTAAAATTTAAATTTAATTATTAAAAGAGTAATTATAATTATACATGTAATGCCAATATAAAGGTATATTACAGGTATATGCAGCCACAAAACAATTTGTACTTGATTGAACAACTCAATAGGCAGCAATAAATTGTTTCTTTGAAAACAATTTTCAACTCATAATTATAACTTACTTTATGTTGCCTTAAAATTTAAACTTTTGCTTTTTAAATTTAAAGTTTTGCGACGTAAAAAAAATGAACAGTATTGTCATATGATATAAGGCACAAGATGTTGTAACCGGATACTACAAAAAGGCAATTACGACAACAGGGCTCTCATTCTTAACAAACATATTTGCTATAAGACTGCTAAAAGACCAGCACAAAATACTTGATTTTAAGTTTTTATAATTTCTTTTACCAAGTGAATCTAGAATATAAAATGCAAAGTATTTTTATCAATTAGCAGCATAATAAACAATACCTTAATCCCGGAACAGCAGTGACAGTTTTACCATCATGTAAAAGCCATTCCACCTGAGGGTTAGGTGAACCATGAGCAGAACAGCTTACTTGAGAACCTGTGGTATTTGAAAATGTTAGTTGAGCAGGAGGCTCTAGCAGATACACCGGGCCATGTGTTTGTGAATTGGTTCCTGAAAAAAAATATTTAAGTAATTTAATTTGCAAAAATATATTATAAATATTTTAACTAAATATTCTTATATAACTACTTGATATTCAGCAGTTGCGAGTAATATTTACTTTTCATGATTTACCTACTTATTCATGAGATTTGCAGGCAGTCTTTTTTGAAGAAATAAAGTTTTTGGTACCTCAAACTAAGACTGGTATATATGGTACCAAAAACCCTTTTGGTGTCTTAGAGCAAAGAAAAAAGTAAGTACGACTTAGAATCTGTAAAGAAATTAAAATAATTTTCAAGGTGGCTACTATGCTAAACGGTCTTACATACAAATTATGGATATCTACAAGGTGGTAAGTTGATTACCGGAAAACATATTTTTTTGATACCTAGGCACCCATATTATCCCATAAAAGTACTTGAAAAATATTATTTATATAAAGACGCTTCTAAATTTTATTTATAATTAATTTTAGACACCATGTAAAAAGTTTTACAGACAGCCTGAAAAAGCATACTTTAGATTTTATCGTTATTTGCGCCTTTACTTTTATTTTATTGTTTTGCTTTATATAAATGTCAATATAAATCAAATATTTGTAAAATATTGTGACGTTAAAAAGAAGTTTTGTATCTTTCTTTTAAGAAATTCCAGCTACAGTTTAAAGTAATTGAAATACAAATATGGGTTATAAATAATTTAATGTAGAAGATTTAATTAAATTTAATAATTATTGCTCGTAAAGATTGCAAATTCTCTTATCGTAAACCTGCAAATAAGCTTCTTTGTGGTAAGTTGCATTGCCTATAATACTAGAGTTTTTACGATTCATCATAATTTGTTTTATACGATTATGAGGTCTTAAAATAAAATAAATGTGCTATTAAATAAGCTACTGCCGTCAACTACATTAACTATTAAAAATTTATTTTTATTGGGTAAATATAATTTTATATATCCTAAAGATTTTATTTGAAAAATATTTAAGAATATTGCATTAATTACAAACATATACAAGATTTTACTTGTGCCAAAAGCATCTACGTTCATATGTAGGAGTTGCAGCAGCTTTTGGACTTTTTTCCTAAAAAGCACAGCCACTACATTTCTTAAAAATTTCTTTGCACCAATCGACATGAGCATCTTTTTTCAAATATTCATGCAGCATTTCTATCTGATAAAACTAATGCCTAAATATCACAGTATATACCCCGCCCCACCGACCAATTACCACTCGGAACGAGAGAGATAAAAGACATATTCTTCTTTCTCTCTCATGCACGCTGTTCGCTTGGCCAAGTGGCAGGGCTGCCTCTAGGTAGGTATACGCTCGAAGGGTATAACTGTACTTTTTTGCAGCGTTAGCAAAAAAGCCTTTATCTTATTACAAATTATCCTTCCAAGGTGCAACGCTCAGATCAAAAAGCAATTAAGACAAAACTTTTAATTCATAGATCTTTTGCACAGGTAGTGCTAAAACAATATAAAAAAAGGTATAAATAAAAAAGTGGGGTTAATGACTAGATAGGTCTTGGGCTGTTTTGCTCATTATGTTATTAGTGAAATGTTGCTGTGAATCTTCAATCTAAATAGCACGATATGTATATTGCTTTTTAATAAGGGATGTATCCTGGAAATGCTTGTATTTTTAACTTATAATAGGCCTATAATTAACATAAGAAAAGGACAAAAATATTTAAACAACTTTCCCGTTTATAGGGAATGCTGTAAAAAAAATTGCGTTTTTGGGTATCTTATAAGGTTTGGATACCAATATTACGTCAAAAACATTTACAAATTTATTAAAATAAGTTTTGGCGATTTCTTTTAACAGAAGTACATTTTAAATGAAACACTGCTTGCGGCTGTTTTGTAAACATGGGAAATTTTTTGGTAATTACTTACCCCTATATAAGACAACTTCTGCCGCCCCAAGGGATTTTTAACTTCAAAAAATATTATTTTTTGCTTCACTCTACTTTGCGTCTTTGTACATTTTGCTAATTAAATTCTTAACGATGCAAAATGCCGAAAAAAGCTTAAGAAACAAAGAATGTCTTACAAAAGTAAAGAATCTAAACGGGTTATCAAATTACTTAAAAATAGGTCAACACATCGTTTTAAATGAATCTATAGAGGATTAAAATAGTACGTGACTAAAAAAAATTAATCATCCTGTCGATTTTTACAGATTACAAAAATTGACATAACAGCTGAACATGTAAAACCAGTTAAAAGAGCCCAGTGACGCATAACGTTTTGACTAATACTTTAAGCAGGTCCGCCAAAATCTTTGCATTTATTTACACCATCACCAAATTTATTACTGGACCTACCAGGATCTTGCTTTATCAACCATAATTCACACCATTGATACCTTGTTGTAACTACCAGTCATAAAAATCTGTTAGTTTAAACCCTTTAGACCTTTTAAGCTTTAAGGCAAGTATACCCCAAAACTTAGTTTTAGCACTAACTCTTTTTCTTTTATACAATTTTTGTACCCCGAAGACACAATCATATTTGCTGTAGCGAAAAAGTGTGCAAACACTAGGTAGGTAAGTAGGTTTAAAGTGAGTGGACTTTTTACGCCCTCTACTGCGACCGCTCAGTCTATTGTGGCTTACACCTTTTTATATTTCTCCCTAATGAATCCGATAGCAGATTGGGAGAGAGTTCTTACTTCTCCTTTTACTTGTGTCGTTACCGGACACGAGCACAATATGTGTTCTAATGTGTTCTGGTGTCCCTGTCTCCAGGAGACTATGACGAGCAGACGGCTAGGTCCGTCATGCCCTCCTCTCCCGGTCTAGTGACGTGGGTAGCTACCAGGTCCTTGTTACAGGAACCAGATGTTCTTTCTGAGGCCGCATCTCCCGCCTTACCCTATGAAAAGGGTCCTATCCGCTTTCTATTTAAAGCCAGGAAACCCTTTTTCCTGTAAAGGCGGTTCTGTTCGATTTCTGTTTGGATTCAGGCATCCCCTCCTAAGCACCTGTTTGTTCGGGATGGATTAGCCCTGCCCCGTGAAACAGGCGCCGGTGACTTCAGGGGAAAATTTTGAAACGGATTTACCCGTTTCGGTCGGCGCACCTTTGTCTGCTTGTGACCTTAATGGCACCTCCCGAAACGGATTTATCCGATTCGGTCAGCGCACCTTTGTCACTTATTTCCTATGAAAGCGGGTTTGTCCGCTTTCTGTTTGGAGCTAGGGAAGTAATAGTCCACCACGGCAGAACCCCGCATTACCGCAGTAAGGCTAGATACTCTGAGAGATCGCCCTGTATCTCAGAGGCACCGTTGGAGACACCTGTTTAAGGCACAGGATGTCATTCACTCATCAGCACGGTATGCTAACACCTTAAGTTAAGCCTTGTGTTCATTTTAGCTTTGGATCCCGTTCCATACGCTAGCCAAAAGAGTTGCCGATAACCAGCAACTCTAGCGCATGTTCCAAAAGATCCTACTGGGCCCAACCGCGACAACGACGTGTGAACACAGCGGTTGGGTGTGCAAACACTAGTTCACTAATTATAAGGTGGCATGTCCTGCAAAATATTTTATTTAAACTTGTGAGCTTTGTCTTTAAGAATGATCCCAAATGGGATTAACATATTAAATCCATAGCTGTAGTAGCTTTCAAAAAGCTTGGATTTCTCTTTAGGGCCAGGAAATATTATCTGTTTTTTTAACATGTTTACTCTATATATACTTTAAATCAGATTTTGTTTGGAAAATAATATTGAAAGAATTTTTTAAATTTTTACTACATTTTTTGTTAAATTATTTTGGTCACCCCGTCGCATTGTGATTTATGATCTAAATTTTTCCGGAACATAAAATTTTAAGCATTTGTGATAATAACTAAAGAAATATTGGCACTTAATTTTTGACTAAATAATAAAAAAATGTACATACGTAAAATCAGTTGATACCTGCAGTAACATAAAATGTTTAATTAATTTTGGAAAGATCTATGACCTTTTATAGTTTGGTCAATATTTTGGATATATCCTGTATATATAAATTGGTAACAATCAGCATTATACTACATTTATATTGCTTTCTTTTAAATAGCTCATTTCATAATTGTTTTAACACACGATGGAATGTACTTACCTAGAATATCCTTAGCTAATTTATGAAAAGTTAATAAAAACTTTAATTTTATTCTAAGCGTTTTCCGAATTACGCTGCACTCCATCAAAATGTTTGCTCATCAATCACTTTAAATGGAAAAGAAAGAAAACAAATAGATCGCAAAGTGATCAATCATATGCCTATTTTTAACGAATTAACACGCATAGTATTTTCTAATTTCTATAATGTATTTACTTCCTGACAAAAAAAAATATTAATACAATAAATTTTAATCTTTAATTATATTACTTTTACTACTATGTATATGTGTATAATATATATTATATATATATATATATATATATATATATATATATATATATATATATATATATATATATATATATATATATATATATATATATATATATATATATATATATATATATATCAGTCAATCAATATATATAATCATAAAACTGATATAATATATGAGTCGCATAGGTCATATCAGTATATTCAATATAGGGTATTAAATTTTTATTATATTTATTAATTTTTAATAATAATAATTATAATATTGTAAATTTTATATTAACTTGTATCAGGGTGATTCTGAATGTTATTAGGTAGTATCGGATCAATCTAAATCTTATAAATATGGGTCGCAATCTACTCAAATACGGTGTTAATTTTTACTAATTTTTTAATTTTAAAATAAAACATAATATTGTAATTTTAGAGTAAAACTTGTATCACATTTTTAAGATAATTAATAATTGTATAATAGTCTTTTTACTATGTTTACAACAAAGCTTTGTATGCTTGATTACATTTTTAAGAATTAGATAATTGTATTGCATTTACCAAAAAGTAATGTTAAATCGAAAAGAACGTTTTCGAGATTTTTGGATTTAAAAAAATTACGACGCATCTGATTTTATAATAGCAAAATTTAAAAAATAATAAAACAAAATGCATAATTTAACAATATGTATTTTAATTTTTAATAAAATTATTGTTCTTAAATTATGTTCAGCAAAACATAAGCTAGGTTTTTTAATTTTTAAAAATTCCACCATTTACTTCTAAGCACATGTCAGCTCTGTGGTGAACACCCTGTATCTCGGAAACAAAGGCCTTGCGGACCCATATTTGTATAGACTTTTATGTTTATTTTTGGACCCTAGGTACGTACCTGAAGTATTAACATTTCCTCATAAATCACCCTGTATTATTGGTTTATTAATTTTCTAAAAACTTTAAAACATATTTTAAAGTTGCCTTATTTATTATTAAAAGCTTTTAAATTGTTAATAGTTTTAAACCGATTTAAACTAAAAACCCAAACCTTATTTAAATAGTTACTTTTAGACAGACAACCGACTGAGTTCATTAAAACAAAATATACTGTTCGACCCAATTGTTTTCAGCAATTTATTTTTATAGTTAAGCTTAAAACGTTTAAAATTTTAATCAAATTCAATCATTATCAAATAGATAGCCCGTCGCGAAACGCAAAATAAAATTCGACAAAAAATAAATAGAATGCCTGGAAAATGTCGTTAGAAAAACGAATTTATAGCATTTCAGTTTAAAGGATCATTAAACCGCCATTTATATGGTGGGCCCAAATTTTATAAAAAAAAAAGTAGATTAAAAAAGTAATTCTGGTTTATAATTTTAGATTTATAGTGAAATTTTTTATTGAAGAACTAGCATTATGGTTACATTCAGTAAGTTTTTAACAAGACAACACCAGATCACATGTGGCCAAAGTAACTGAAAACTTCATGAATAATCATCGCATTAATTGCTTACTATGGCCCCAAGGTTCCCTTATCTCGCTTCAGTTGAACATGTGTAGGACATCCTAAGTAGCAGATTATTAAAGTTATAGTCCGGAAGGCCACCGCAAAAAAGCTGGCCAATAAGAGATACGCATGAATTTTATTTATATTACTATGAACTTTGGTCAATTCAAAGCTGCACTGCTGCCTCAGCACAGCGGGTTCAAATTGCATTTTCTTTTACCTAAAAAAAATCGTAAAAAATCGGTTTTTTCAATATAACTCGAAAACTATTGATTTTAGAGAAAACAAGTATGTAATTAAAATTAATGGTCCAATAAAACGACGTAATTTTTGTTTAATAAAATTTTTATGGCTAGTTTTTGAGATATTAACGATTTAAAATAAAAATAAAAATGCAAATATCTTAAAAACTAAAGAGCTAAAGAGCTACAAAAACTATATTTAAAAAAATATGCTTTTTAATAAGCTCTATATAAAAGGTTATATGCATGTTTTAAACAAAACAAGTAATAAAGGAGATATTAGCAAAAAAGTAATTTTGGCCATTAAAAATTTCGCTAATAATTTGTTTTGGTACAAGTAAGTATACCAACTCCGATCCATCTAGAAACTAATTAAAAATGTTTTACTTATTGAACTAAACAAACTAATACACATGGTGGCACAGATATTTTATTTAATTTTTTTGGTCATATAAGTGTACCCATTTCGATCCACTTAAAACTTTAACTTAAAGAAAATTAAAACTCTATTATATTAAAAAAAGTGCCTCCTCTATCGGGTGTTATATACCTGGCAGGACGCTGAACATTTCTCGATCTCCTATGCTATACTATGTGTATAGCTCATCTTTTAGATATTTTTATTATTGATTTAAATATTGATAATAATAATTTATAAAGACAATTAACCGTTCAGGATGATCTTAAGATCATATTTTAAACATCAAAAAATATTTCTTTTTATAGTTTATTTAGCGTTAAACTTTTAAAACATTTTTCTTATTAAGCTAGCTACATCTTCCCGGCCCAAAGCTTTGTCATTTTAATTATTGTATTTACCTACTCATTTACTACTTTAAAATAAAATTAAATTAATGTTTAAACATGGGTTAAACTGAAAAAAAAAATGTGCTACGTCTATGTGGGTGCTATATACCAGGCAGGATGCTTGCCAGTTCTCTGTGTCCTATGTTGCTATTATTTGTATATTTGACTGTAAGCCTAAAAGTAGATAGCTTAATAAAAGAAATGTTTTAAAAGTTTAACGCTAAATAAACTCTGAAAAAAAAAATTATATGACTTCTTTATGACTCTAGGACAATCGTCTAAAAATTTCAGATGGGTATGAGAGTTGGATCGATTCATTTGGAATTTTTTTTTAGGCCGCGGAGGTACTTAAATGTTGAAAACGGGTGGTTCCAAAGGTAGTACTGTCCAACTATTTTTATATGGCTTCATTATTACTCTAGGACGATTGTCTAAAAATTTCAGACCGGTATGAAAGTTGGATAGATTCATTTTGAATTTTTTTCAGCCCGCGGAGTTATTCGAGTGTTGAGAAGGAGTGGTTTCAAGAGTAGTACGGTCCAACTATTTTTATATGGCTTTTTTATGACTCTAGGACGATCGTCTAAAAATTTCAGACCGGTATGAGACTTGGATCAATTCATTTTGAATTTTTTTCAGCCCGCGGAGGTATTCGAGTGTTGAAAAGGAGTGGTTTTAAGGGTAGTACGGTCCAACTATTTTTATATGGCTTTTTTAGGACTCTAGGACGATCGTCTAAAAATTTCAGACTGGTATGAGAGTTAAATTTATTCATTTTGAATTTTTTTTCAGCCCGGGGAGGTATTTAAGTGTTGAAAAAGGATGGTTTCAAGGGTAGTACCAGTCTCATTATTTTTATATGGCTGCTTTATGACTCTAGGACAATTGTCTTAAAATTTCATACCGGTATGAGAGTTGGATAGATTCATTTTGAATTTTTTTCAGCCCGCGGAGTTTTTCGAGTGTTGAGAAGGAGTGGTTTCAAGAGTAGTACCGTCCAACTATTTTTATATGGCTTTCTTATGACTCTAGACGATCGTCTAAAAATTTTAGACCAATATGAGAGTTGGATTCAATTCATTTTAATTTTTTTTAGCCCGCGCAGGTATTCGAATGTTGAGAAGGAGTGGTTTCAAGGGTACTACGGTTCAACTATTTTTATATGGCTTTTTTGTGACTCTAGGACGATCGTCTAAAAATTTCAGACAGGTATGAGAGTTTGATCGATTGCAAAGTTTTTTCCCCCAGAATTACAAAAGTTTAATGAAGAAATACTGACCTTTATTTTAGTCAATATGTCTCCCTTGTGGGTTAGAATTCGGCGTTAATACTAAAAATAAAGTTTAAATTGCTTTTAGGAAGATTCTGTTGTTTATTTAACATATTGGAATTAGATACTTTACATGTTATCAGAAGGAGCTACTGTAGAAAGCAATGTTGTTAAAACTTTGCAGCTAACTTTTCGAGTTCTGGTTGTAAGACATTTTTTAAACTAATTTTTAATATTTTTATGCCAACACTATCCTAATAACATGTCATTTCAAAAGCCAAGAGTATATTTAAAGGTGGGTGCACAACCGCGATGTCTAAAAGGTTTCGAAAAATGTATGTTTTGATAGTTAAAAATTTGGAAACAAAACTGGAGAAAAATATAATTAACATCTAAGAGTACCACATTCACTGCCAGTACTTAGGCTGAATTTTTTCAGGCCGCAGAGGTACTTAAATGTTTAAAAATTTCAGACCGGTTTGAGAGTTAAATCGCTTCATTTTGAATTTTTTTCAGCCCGCGGAGGTACTTCAGTGTTGAAACCGGGTGGTTCTAAGGGTAGTACTATCCAACTATTTTTATATGGCTTTTTTATGACTCTAGGACGATCGTCTAAAAATTTCAGATCGGTATGAGAGTTGGATCAATTCATTTTAATTTTTTTTAGCCCGCGGAGGTACTTAAGTGTTGAGAAGGGGTGGTTTCAAGGGTAGTACCGGTCCAATTATTAATGAATGTCCGCCCTATCACTTGCCCCACTGCGCGCCGTCGTCCGTCGCCGTCTTGAAAGTGGAAGAGGGGAAATTATTGTCGTTCTCTTTTTTCAATTTGGGGCCATACCATATGTATCCTACCCTACTGCATTAAAATTGCCATTCAAGCTCTTGCCTTGTCAGACGTGTATAACACCTAGATAGAGAAGGCACTTTTTTTAATAAAAGAGTTTAAATTTCCTTTTAGTTGTGGTTAGTTGTGCTTCATACTTTAGTGGATCCAAATGGGTACAGTTATTGGACCAAAAAAATTCAATAAAATATCCGTGCCACCATGTTATACTCCATTGCCTAGAGTCACATGTGTATTAGTTTGTTTTGTTCAATGAATAAAACATTTTAAATTAATTTTTAGATGGATCTGAGTTGGTATACTTACCTGTGCCAAAAAAATATTGTTATTAGTCAAAATTTTAATGGCCAAAATCACTTTTTGCTTATATCTTGTTTACTTAAAAATGTGTATATAACCTTTTTTATAGAGCTTATTAAAAAGCACATTTTCTGTTTTATACTTTTTTGTAGCTATTTTACTTTTAGAGATATTTGCGTTTTTATTTTAAATTTAAATTTTTAATATCTCAAAGACTAATAGAGCTACAAAAAAAAATTAAACAAAAATTACGTAGTTTTATTAAGCCATTAATCTTAATTTTATCCCTTTTTTTTTCTTAATTAATAATTTTCGAGTTATGTAAAAAAAAAGATTTTTTAAGATTTTTTTGTTAGGTAAAAAAAATTGCAATTTTAATCCGCTGAGCTAAGGCAGCAGTGCGGCTTTGCATTTACTATAGTTTATAGTAATATAAAAAAATGTTTCATGCGCATCTCTTATTGGCCAGATTTTTTGCGGTGGCCTCCCGGACGATTACAGCACACTTCTTAGACTTTGGCAGCACTCATGACCCATGAGTTGAAGTTAGGGTGAAATAAGAGTAAAGATTAAAGTTAGAGTGGAATGGGATACCCCAAGAGTATATAGACCACCTCAATAGATGAATGGCCGTTATTGATGATCCCATTTGACTGAAAACCTAATTATTTATCAGCTATGGTCTGCTATATATTTAAGCATAGAATTAATTAAATATAGATTGTATATTAATAGGTATTTACCCTTTTTTGTCACTCAGTATACAAACTATTCTAAACAAAAAATATTTTTTAATCAATATTATTTTTTTATAATACAGTTTTTATTATTAGTTGTACCAGTTGAATAAGGGTAAAAGAAAATATTTGTACCAGTTGAATAAGGGTAAAAAGAAATATCGATAATAATTATGGAAAGTCACGTCGCATCAAAAGTTAATTAAAAATATAGTTAACGGATCTGAAATGCTGGAAATATTTGGTATTACAAATGATATAAACCAATAGAGTAAATGATAATTTTTAAAAAGAATTTATGTACTTAAGCACATTAGCTTCTTACAAAACTTTCTCGATTTATGGCAGACATTCGGAATTTTATATCCTTCGACTTTCCTCCTAGTCCTTATTTTACAACGACACCTAAGTTTAAGGTTGTAATCCTTTCCCTTAAGGACATTAAAGCGCGGACTGGTAAAAAACGGTATTTACTACCCGAAGAAGCGGAGAAACTTAAAAAAAGATTGCAAAGTTTTTTCCCCCAGAATTACAAAAGTTTAATGAAGAAATACTGACCTTTATTTTAAAAATGATCTTAATTTTGGGTCAATATGTCTCCCTTGTGGGTTAGAATTCGGCGTTAATACTAAAAATAAAGTTTAAATTGCTTTTAGGAAGATTCTGTTGTTTATTTAACAGGATTTGCGAAACAAATTTAACTTGGTTGCTTGGATACTTTACACGTTATCAGAAGGAGCTACTGTAGAAAGCAATGTTGTTAAAACTTTGCAGCTAACTTTTCGAGTTATGGTTATAAAACATTTTTTAAACTAATTTTTAATATTTTTAAACCAACACTATCCTAATAACATGTCATTTCAAAAGCCATGAGTATATTTAAAGGTGGCGGCACAACCGCCAAAAAATGCATGTTTTAATAGTTAAAAATTTTGAAATGAAACTGGAGACAAATATAATTAACATCTAGGAGTACCACATTGACTGCTAGTACTTAGGCTGTACGCAACCCTTCGTGTAAATAATGTGATATTTTAATATTTTTTCTTTTCTTTTTACAATAAATCGGGACTACCCTTATAGAACATTTGGCCTTTGGGATCAAGGATTAAAAATTATTTGATTTAATCAAATTGGGGTGGGACTAAGTATTTTCTTATTTTTTGGTTAGAATATATTTAAAGAATATTGCCTAAGAATTTATTTAGTACTACCAAGGTAGGTTTTTGGCAAACAATTTTTCCACTTTTTTAAATTTATTACGGGTGCACTGTGCACCGTTGAGCAGTGAAAAGGGTAATACAACGAAAGAACATTTCTATATTTATTTGGGTAGTCAGCAGCTTCTGTAAAATGAACTTTAAAACTGGTCGATGACTTTAAATATCTGCCCTAGAAAAATTAAAGTGTACAACAAACTACTGTTTCCAAGACATAAAGGCCACCCAGAAAATAAGGTAATGACGCATAAAAAAAGCTCTAACAAGGTAATGGTAGAACCTGAATTATTTTGCAAAATTTCTTGTAGCTTTTTAACCGTTAAAAACTGGAGAGACTTAACATCTCGTAGATAGTGGTTACAAACCTCATAGCAATAGATGGCAAAAAAGTTAATTAATTAATTTTCGCTAAAGTTAACCCCAGAGCTACTGAAACACAGCAGCAAGATAGTAAGGATAGTGGCAGGTCAACTAGAGGGACATCGCTAAACAAGCACACAAAAATTTTAAATAAGTACGACAAAAGAAACCTATATTCCCCAAACTAAAAAGAACCCCATAACTTCAAATCACAAACCGTGGTTTTCTAAATCCTGTGACAAAGCCAGACTTTTAAAAATTCAAGCCCACAAAAAGTTTCTCCAAAACCCTAGTCCCGAAAATCGACAGGCTAGCATCGAAGCAAGAAATCAGTATAATCAGATCATCTCAGAAGCAAAAGACCATTTTCACAATCGGATAAAAGATAAAGTTTTCTCTTGCTTAAATGGCAGTAAAACTTTTTGGTCCTTTGCCAAAATTATTAGTCCAACGGAAAAGCCGAACTATTTGCTAAACAATTTGCTGCCAATTCTACGCTTAATCCTCCTATTAATCTTCCTCTTCCAACAGTTGTCCCTGTTTCTCATAAAATGTCCGATATCGATATAATCGTTTAAAAAAAATGTGCTCCCGAGCTTGCACCCATCCTAACTCGCCTCTTTCGAATCTCTTACGACACGGACATTTTCCAGGAGAGTTGAAAAGCTGTACGTGTGCAAGCTGTCACAAAAAAAGGATCCAAAACTCTCCCTTCTAACTATAGACCTATGTTTCTTCTTTCTGTTGTTTGCAAAGTAATGGAAAAGTTCATTATTTCCCAAATCTTAAAGTATCTGGAAAAACATAAGATCTTACATGATAGACAGTGTGGATTCCGTCACAGTAGATCCACAGCTGATCTTCTTTCCTTTGTTTCACACAACTGAAACAAGTCTTCTACAATTTGCTGAGGTGCCCCAGCTCTGCTTGCACCCAGCTTTTCTTCTATACATAACGATCTCTCTTTCATTTTTCTTTCATTCAAGTTTCGACATGACCCTCCACTCTATTTTAATTTAAGCCATGTAATTCTGAAGGGTTTCGAATCCAAGTCAAAACTTGGAGGCGCCAAAAATCTTGTTCAGTTTAATGCCTCGAAAACACAGTCATGTTCGCTGTAGCGAAAAAAGTCTGCCAATGCTCATCCCTTACATATGAGCGGCCAAGTTCTGCAGAACAAAGAGTCGTTTAATCTTGTCGGCGTTACTTTTAAGAATAACCTCGACTGGCACAAACACATTACATACATAGACTCGGCAGCTTCAAGAAAGCTTGGATTCCTCTTTTGACCAAAAAATAGTTATCTTCTTCCAATCTGTATACTCTGTATGTATCCCAAATCAGACCCTCTTTAGAATATTGTTCTCATGTCTGGGGAATGGCATCCCCTACAACACTTAGCATTCTGGACTCCATTCAAAGAAGAGCCGTTCGTCTTATTAATAATCCATCGCTCACAGAAAGGCTTCCACTTCTTGCCCACCGTCGAGCTGTAGGAAGGACCTGTCGCTCTTCTATAGGTATTTTCACGGCTTCTGCTCAGAGAAGTTGACCAGTATAATTCCTTCTCTGGCAGCTTCCAACAGAGCAACACGTAGTGCAACTTTTATGCATCCTTTTACGGTTCAGTTAGAGAGGCCCCGAAGCTCCCGCTTTCTTCCTTCCTTCATCTCTAGAGTGTCAAGACTATGGAACCTGCTGCCCGCAGAAGTTTTTCCTTCTCCTCCCAATCTCCAAATATCTAAGTCCCGTGTGAACAAACTCCCTCTCACCACACTAAAGACACCCTCAGTACGTTAATACTTAGGCATCAGCATTTGTGGACTGTCCCAAGATAAAAAAAAAGACAAAGAAGAATAGAGAAACACCTGATTATCTGTAGTTCCAATGTGCGGCATGCGGCCTCAACTTTGTAAGGCTCGGCGAGAAAGGTACGTGAAGCAGCCTATATGCTGTCTACAAAATCTACAGCATAGAGGAACCGCAATAAATCTGTTAAAGTCTTAAAACGGAAGTAGACGAACATGTCCATTTCCAATAAAATATAATTTATTATAATCCTATCGCAATTAAATTTAAAATATATTTGAATATACCCGACTATTTGTCGATAAAGTTTTGTTATGATAGCGCGACACCAACCAGTTTTTATATTAACAATTTTTAAAATTATATGATTTTGAGGCACGGTAACTGAAACTGTCCATTCTATAAATAGTTAAGTAAAACTTAATTGGGTTAGTACACACGTGAAATACAATATTTATCTCTTTCACTACATCAACTATCTACAGAATTAATTACCCGGTTATCTGAATTACACCACTGCATTATTTGGTTAAATTATTTGCTTATCTTCACAATCGATTTCACCCCTATAAATTAAAGAGAATAGACACACTGGTGAATAACATTTCTCTTTAATTGAATAATGCATAAACAGTTATTTTTGTCGAAATTTTGAGTATTAAATTATCCATAAAGAGTATATGTTTTTATTTACGTCTATGTTTTGTTTATGTTGTTTTTAAAACATCAACACCGTTTTTAAAGTTTACTATTTAACCAAAGAAACAATGCTTAGAAATATAGAGCTTAATAGACGATGTAATGGTCCGTATTTTATAAAGATAAGTAAGATAGGTATAACTTAATTTGAAAGTGTTACAAATAAACAGATATCAGTTTAGCGACGGAGGATACTTAATGCTAGAAACTTAATTATGTGCAAAGCTTTATAGATAATCGGATCTAGTTAAGCGAGATTTTTTACCGTTAGCACTAGAAAACTATAACAATATTATTACTTAATTTTGTTTTTAGCTGGTATGTAGAAATGAAAAAATTTAAATGATTTACTGTTCTATATTACCAGTCCAATTTATAGTTATGGTGTGTTTACACCACCATGAATATGTTGGTATTAATGCCCGAATAAGCCAACAGGGGCAATACGAAGAATGTTTCAATGGTTTTTGGGCTGTTAGGCCGGCGTCGATTGTCTGGTTAACTTGACGTTTCGCCAACACGAGCGGTGGGCATCTTCAGAGTTGCTTCCTGGTTGACAGTTGACAGTATGCCCCAGACGGCAGTTGGCTTTATGGTCTTTAATCCTGGTGTTGATCGAGCGTTTTGTAGTTCCTATGTACACGCTTCCACATGTGCACGGAATGCGATAAATTCCTGAAGACGAAAGTGGATCTCTTTTGTCTTTAGCCGATCGAAGGCATTCTTTGATTTTCCTCGTTGGTTTAAATTATTGTTTTTACATTTTTCTTTCGTAGCAATCGACCAAACCTGTCCGTAGCCTCCGGAATAAAGGGCAGAAATGCTTTTGCCACTGGCTGGAGTTGTTCGTTCTCCACGGGTCTGGTATTTGTTGGTTCCATTGATCTTTTGATTTCTCGCTCTGAATAAACATTGGCCCTTAAAGCATTATGAATATGTGTAAGTTCTGCGTTTAGCGACTTGGGTTCGCAAATTCTTTTTGGCCTTTTTGTTAAAGTTTTAATGACTTCATATTTCTGACATGGGTGGTGATTGGAATCCCTATGTAGATAGCGATCTGTGTGTGTGTGGGTTTTCTGTATACCGTGTGGTCTAATGATCTTCCTTTACGCGTTAATAATACATCCAGGAACGATAGCTTGTTTTTGTTCTCGATTTCCATCGTAAACTGTATATTTTCATGGATGCTGTTAATGTGTCTCAGAAATTATTGCAGTTTATTTTGTCCATGACTCCATATTGCAAAAGTGTCATCCACATATCTATACCAAACTTTTGTATTGTAAGGGGCACTGTCTAAAGCCAGATGTTCGAACTTTTGTTTTGGAACAGCAAGAGTGTTCTCTTAACTCATTTTAACAAGTAAAACATGCATTTCCTTTAAAAAGGAGAAACTCTTCAATAGGAAATGTCATTCTGCCTTACAAAACGCATGACATCATACTGCCCAGTTGACTACAAATCTCCTCGAAACAAAAAAAAATAAGAGATTATTCTACATCTATTCCAGGGTCCGAAATTATCACCATTTTTTCTCTCCCTTTCGACCGGTAAAAGGGATATTGGGCGGCTCAAAATTTTAAGACGATAATGTTGCCAAGTTTGTGCATGAGTGGCTCTGGACCCAACTAAAAATAATCTATAAAAATGTTAGAAAAAAATAGCAAAAATAATAAATTAAGTGGATGAAAATCATATACATATTGCAGGTAAATAGAAAGTTAAAGTCAAATTCCGGTTTTAATTTGACTTTCTTTTGTATACTGGGTTATTTACTATGTACTGAGTCGTATGTCATCTTTAAATTTTTTGGAGTCTAAAGAAAAAAAATCATATTATTTTTTACATATTGAGCTTAATTATGTTTATTGTTTCGAATGAAAATTAAACTTTTTCTTATATTACATCTTCATTATTTTAAATTAAAAAAAATAAGGGAAAAAAGCAAAAAGTTCTCAGCTTATCCTCATTTATGTTTGTGGTCAGAACAGAACAGAACACATATAATTTTGCTTAAACGTGTATTCTGTATTATATTATCTCATAAGTTACAAGTTAATAACATTTTTTTCAAATATTTCACATTTTTTAGAAAAAATAGAATTTTTGGGCATTTTTAAAAAATATAAAATAATACAAAAATAAATATATATATTTTTTTCTAAAAAAATCCCTGGTGAACAGATAAGGTATCCGACCACACAGGTAGACAGATAAATCCTTAAAATGGGAAAAGGTTTCTAAAGTATTGCCTACAGCAAACTGTCGGTAAATTTTATTGCAAAAAACAGGAAATCAATAACATTCTCTTTCAGCTCAAGTCCTGATATCCACTGGGAATGCTTTAAATTTGTTGTCTTATCGAATATCCACTGACTGTGTGATTGTATTTGATTATTGTCATATTACTTTATTGATAAATTTGTTTTTACAAAGAGAAATTTCATTTATTTTTCTGGCTATTTAACCCTAAGAAAATATATATTTTTTAACATTTAATTATCCAATATATACAAAAAAATCTATAAAATTATGCTTTGTTTGCACAATTTGTAAAAATGACGCACAAAATAAATAATTACCCAGAAATAAACCATGATAAATAATATTTAAAATATTTTTAAAACTTTAACACATTTGATAAAAAAATTATTTTTTTAATTTAAACTTTAAATAATTTTTGAAATAGTAAAATAGGCGTCTTCAGATAAATAATGTTAGCGATTTATTTTAAAAAAATCTTACTTCATGCGGACTTTTAGATACCATAAATAATAAATTTAACCTAACCATAAAAAGTCTCAAAGTACTATCTTATTTTATAGTTTTGTTAAAACTACCTAGTTTTTTTTTCTATTGTAATAAACTCATTTAAATCTTTTGCCGTTTTACTAATAATGGTAAATTACTTTTTTCAAATGAACTTGTAAAAGCAGATTAAAATAACGTTTTAAAAAACTTAAACGTTTGGTAGTTTTGCTCTAAAATCCATATATCAAATTCTATTCTCAATTATCAATCAACCAGCAAAATCAGGGACAATGAACATTAAAAGTTTTTCAGAAGGGTCATTTAAATTGTTTTTGGCAGCACCCTAAATTATACTTACCGTTGTAAATTACAAAGAAGCAAAAATGAATAACCAAATTAACTATCTTTCTCATTTTAAATTGTTCATTCGTTACAAATTCAGTGTGCAACACTTTGCAAGGCCAAAACTTGTTTTTAATAGCTAAAAGGTAAGCATTAAACATGATTTTAACTCAGTTTTTTGATACGTACGCAAAAATTAAATTTTGATTTAAAAAATACCGTGACATAACCTTTCGCAAACATCAAAGCATGTGTTTCCAAGTGAAGACCAAAATTATTAAAAAATAGACTCGTGCTGTATAAAAATAAAATTATATTGTATAATACAGTGGTGGGCGTTTCAAACGTGGTGCCTCTGAAACGAATCAGCAATAATATTATTTAAGATCATCAGCCAGAATAATGTGCAATAATAAATTCAACAAGTTTTATTAATAAAATTATGGTCTGTAAAAGTAAGTTTGTAAACTTTTTTACGCTTTTTAGGAATGTATCAGACTTTAAATCACTGTCAGAATGCTTTTAACCACTTAGGAGGAAAATACTTTTTGACATTTTCCCTTTAAACATATATGGGATTTAAACTTTAAGAGTTTAGAACTGTTTGCGATGATCTTTTAAAACCTTTAGACTAATGGTAATAAAACTGCATATCGATACCCTACTTCTGCTAAGCTACATTAACATTATTTATATTATTAAAATTTTACATCAGAAACAAATAACTACAATACGCGCCGTGCACGATGACGAAGTTCTGCAAAGGAAGTTTGGAGATTTATGGAAGCCCAATACTATGGCCTATTTGATCAAAAAATATCCGGCCCACTATGAAAACAACTGTCATTAAGGAGCCGTTATGATTCTGCGCAGTAACAAAATTTCAAGAAATTTTGTAATCTGTTACCTACAAATACACTAATAAATCAGTGTATGGGTAGGCAACATATTATACTTTTAACAGAGCCGGAGTTCCGTTTTCGTGTGCGACGGTGAGGCGTGTGATTTTATTTTGTGGTTGCAGAAGTTTTTTGGATTAATAAAAAACCTCCTTATTTTAGTGATTGGTATTTTTTAAATTGTGACTATAATTTTGTGTTTATTGTTTGTTATATCGTTACGTTATCCTTCTAGCTTTTACCTAAATTAATGCTGGGGTATCCCAGGGCACAAACTATGTTTCTTCTTCACATCAACGATCTTTCCTTCACAATCAATCGTATTAATAGTTTGCCGACGATAGTATCCTTCACGCTAATATTCAATTTTTTAAACCAGCCTGCTTTGGAAAACACTTGCAGGTCAATGCAAATATCTCTTTCACAACACCTTAAACTAATCCTAATTTGGGCTTCAAAAATCTTGCCCAGTTTAATGCTCGAAAACAGAGTCATGTTCAAAATCAATTATTCATTTTGACGTTACTTTTGAGAATAATCTTAACTGGCACGAACACATTTCATCCATAGCCTCAGCTTTTTAGAAAAGCTTGAATTCCTTTTTCAAGCCAGAAAGTATTTCTCTCCGTCTAATCTGTATACTCTGTATGTATTCCATCTTTATGTATCTTTAGAATATTGTTCTCATGTCTGGGAAATGGCGTTTCCTACAACTCTTATTATCCTTGATTCCATTTAAAACAGAGCTGTTTGTCCTAATAATGATTCGGGAATATGTCACATTTTTATAGGTTTCTTTACGGCTTTTGCTCCGAGGAGTTGGTAAGTATTATTTCTCTGATAGCTCCGCAACACGTAGTACCACTTTTATGCATCCTTTTACAGTCCAACTTAGGAGGCTCCGAACTTCCCACTTCCTTCGTTTCATCATCCCCAGAGTGTCCAGACTGGAATCTGCTTCCTGCAGAAGTTTTCCCCTCTCCAAATTTTTAAATATTTAAGTCTTGTGTAAATAAACTTTCTCTTACCACACTTAAGACACCCACAGTACTTCTCGTTAAATTTGTTTATGTTACCTGCATGAGGTGACACTATTTTATTATACTTTTATACAAATTATAAATTTATAAAATATTGTATGAGCCTAAAACACAAACAACCAGTCCAAATTATGGTAAGCTCCCACTTTTCTTGACCCTCGCCGATTTAGATGATTTTTTGCATACGAAGGCGCTGATTACAAAGCTAAAGTAAGTTTTTTTCGACAACGTTTTATTTTCCAGGTATTGATCCTTAAATATGATAATTCAATTAAACTTATTTACACTATCTTGCCCTTTTTTTATCACAAAATTAGTGATAGGTACACGAAACTATCATACAATGTTTGAAATTTATTTTAAAAAATCGTATTTTTATCTATTTTATTAAAACTTTTGGTAAAAATACAGAACTGCCAAAAATATATATCATTTGAATAGGAGGCTGTAAAGTGGCGCCATCAATTTTTCTCATATTTAATCAGATATAAAATTCAATATTACACAAAAATTTAAAATATTCTACAATAGTTTCGTTTAATAACCAACAATATTGTGCAAAAATTTAAAAAAAAGTGAATAGTTAGTTTGAGTTTGACATTTAATGATGTCAACTTTATACATGGTAATAAAGTATTATGGAAGTTTGGACCTGACCTACTGTTCATTGCGCAAATTCCGTTGAGCCTGTCCCCCTATTCCCGCTGCCTTGCACGCCTGGACAATTTTGTTTTACAGCATTGGCCTTCCATAAACTTTCAAACTTCCTTAAGTTTTGACAGTCTATAGTAATACATAATTTTTTGCTATTAATACAAAGGGATCATCCACAAACCACACAACATTTTTACAGGGGTGGAGGGGTATTCTCTCATGTTATGTGCTGTTACGTGAGGGAAGGGTCGGTACGACCCGATGTCACGTAGCGCTGAGAAATATTTTTACATACCTAATTTACCTTTTTAATTAAATAAAACTTATTTTAAAAAATTTGATTAATTAAAAAGTACTCAAACTTATTTTAATAGTGCGACTAATTTAATAATTTTTTAAGCTTGAATGTTATGTAACACACCAGATTTAAGGGGAAAAAGGGGGTCTACGAAATTCTACAGAACGTTACATAGGGGAAGAAGGAAGAAAAAAGCATGAATGAATCTAACACAAAAATACATATCTGGCTGAAGGGTAGCGGGCTAAACCGGCACTTTGAGATTTTAACAGAGCAATATTAAAATACAAAAGGCACTGTTGTCAAAAGACATATCATTTTGCTGGGACATTTATCTGCCAGGTGATCAAGAACGTACTACATAGGTGCGCGTGAATAGCGGGAGGTAAGTTGAAATGCAAGAGAGACCGTATATCTGCCTATGTCTCAGCTAAAAGACGTTGAGATTCAAGGTGAAGTAAAAATTAATGCAACATTAATTACATTAGTCACCAGAGGATACATGAAAAAATGTTGGTTTATGGATGGCCCCAAAGATATAAATTTGTGTTTTTTGTGAGTTGCGACTTACTAGAATTTTTTTATTGATATCGGTACTTTAATTCTAATAGATCGTAACGCACCTTAAGGTAGCTCACTCGCGACAGTCGTAGACAAAAGTATCTCCTTATAGTAAGTAAACCCCGGCCCGTCAACTAGTCAAATCGAGATTGGGATGATCATCTTTTATTTTCGTCTCTTAAATGCCATCCGCTCCGAACTCGCACATCTCGCTCTAACAAAAATTTATTGTTGAACGGGTCGGGATTTCCTTGACTACTACCAGTATGGATCATTATATTTTTTTCTATTTTAGTTTAATTCGTGATGCAGAATTTTAAATGGACAACAACTTAAGCGCTTTTTCAAATAAGATCAAATATGCTTTACCATAAGTTAGAGGTTCTCAATGCTTGAAAATATTATATTTGTAAAATGCTGTACGGGGTTTTTCCGTATATTTTAAAGCAACATTAGAGCTTTTATTTTAAGGGTTCAAACCAAAACACATCTTGTAAAATAAAATTCTTTAAGTTCAGTAATTAAAAATATGTAACAATAATAAGTATATTACACAAGAATGCCAACTGTTTTTCACATAATGAAGTTATTTTCCACTAAAATGCAGGTAGCAGTAAGTAGATTGTTACTAATATTATATTTTTTTATTGTTAAAAGGATAATCTTTTCTTTCTTAAATTTTTTAAATTTTTTCATAATATAAACAAGCTTATTTCACTAATTGTATTTCCATTATTGTACCCCTGAGGAAGAAAATAAAATTTTTCGAAAGCCTGGAGTAGCACAAAAGCATTTTTATTTAACAAGCCATTTAAGACTGATAAATTAAATTTGTGATATATATATATATATATATATATATATATATATATATATATATATATATATATATATATATATATATATATATATAAATATTATATAATATGTTGTATGTTATATTTGAAATCGGAGTAAAGGAAGGAAGCCAAAAAAAAGAATATTATACAGGGTGTTTCATTTAAAAAACCAAACTGGCATTTTTAAACACATATCCGATGCTCTTTTGTTTTATCCAATGCCAAATTCTGACGGTTCAATAAAAATACTTAAACTTTTGTAATTTAAAGTTTCTTTTAACTCTTAAAATAAAAGCTCTGGTGGTACTCCAAAATATACGGAAAAACTCTGTACACAACACATGGGTTCTGTTCGTTATTCGGTAATATTTTAAATTATTTTACATTTTTTTACCCATCTAGTCCTAAAATACACCTTCCGCGATTACGTAAAAAAAAAGAATAAAATAGTGTACACTATTTTTTAATAACAAACGCACCTATATCAACTTTCAAAAATCAATAGCTTTGTAACAAAAATGTCAAACATTTCAAAGTTTTTTTTATTTTTTTTTAATACTTTGATTTATATTGCATAAGTTGTTAAAAATATCGTAAGAACCATTTTCGAGATTTTTCGAAATGAATGCATGGCTTTCATCCATGAAAGATATCGACAATCTTAATTATGCACAATTTGATTGTTAATATCTCTTTTACAGACGACAAAAAAAATTCGTTTTTTTTTGTTTAATTAGATAAAAGATACTTTAATTAACCCTATATTTTAATTTTATTTAATTCTAAAGAAGAGCTGGTTTACAAGTGAACTACCTTAAAGCAAGAATTTAAATTTTCATTTTTTTTGTGGGTTGCGACTTCTTAGAATTACGGTATCGATATTATTTAAAAACGTACCAGAAAGAACTTTACCCCAGTCAAATGTGTTCCTTTTATCCAAATTAGAAATATATTCAGAATTATCTTACACTCTAATAAAACAATATAATATATTATTCTACTATTTTTAAAACACTTCAAGTGCAGTGTGATTTGAAACACTAAGCTTAGCTAAAGTTTCTATTTAATTGATGATTTCAAGTGAATTTAACAGCGCTACACGAACAAGCTCTTAGCGTTGGTCAAAAATGTATGCAACTAAATGCAGAGGTTTAAAGTCCAGGGACAGAGTAATATTTAAAAAATCAGTGTGACTTGAAAAAGTTATTTGTTTGGTTTATTTTTAGACCCATAAAATATTTTATCATCTAATCAGGTCTTAGAATTAAGTGTCACAATTAAATTATAATAGGCTAAATGACTTTAGAAACTGTAACATGCATTTTAAGAGTATTTATTCGGGTATCAATTTAAAATCTTATTCAAGTAGAGAAAACTAAAACCATTAAACTTCAGTCAAAAAGTGAGTCATCTCCTAGACGCCCTTAACTTAAAATTTTAAATGACTACTTCTTTTGTGATACTTTAAATCAAAGGTCTCATTAAGTAGTATCCATCTGCAAGATATTTTTTTTCATTTATTACAGCGGATAAAACAACATAATTCAAATTAAGTATACTGTACTTTATTAAAATGCTATTTGATTAGATGCTCAAAATGCATTCCATTTTGTTCTAAACGAAAGTATAATTGCGCCGTATGTATACAGAATGTTTCAAATTCGACTCTTACCATCAATCAATCCCATTCATAGTTTTGCTGACGATAATACCCTCCACTCTAGTATTTAATTTCTTAAGCCACCATGTAATTCTGATTTGGAAAACAAGAACAGGTCAATGCAGATATCTCTTTCACAAGACTTCAAACTTATTTTGGATTAGGGCGCAAACAATCTTGTTCAGTTTAATGCCTCGAAAACAAAGTCATGTCCGCTGTTGCGAAAAAAGTCTGCCAATGCTCATCCGTCACATATGAGCGGCCAAGTTCTGCAGAACAAAGAGTCGTTTAATCTTGTCGGCGTTTCTCTTAAGAATAACCTCAACTGGCACAAACACATTACATCCATAGCCTCGGCAGCTTCAAAAAGCTTGGATTCCTCTTTCGAGCCAGAAAATATTTCTCTTCTTCCAATCTATATACTCTGTATGTATCCTAAATCAGACCCTTTTTAGAATATTGTTAGTGATGAGCGAGACCGGTCTTGGTCTTGCGGTCTTGGTCTTGGTCTTGCAGCAAGACCAAGACCGAGACCAAGACCAAGACCGCCTTTTCGCTTGCAAGACCAAGACCAAGACCGGGGTATGCAAGACCAAGACCAAGACCGAGGAGTGCAAGACTACGCAAGACCAAGATCGACCTGCAAGACTCTTGCACTTTTCCCTTTTTTTTTTTAATATTATAAAATTTAATTTTTATATTCCATATACAGTGGTATTTCATACAGACATGACAAAAAAAGTGTCAAGAACTGCTAAAAATGGCGATTATTTAATAAGTAACAAGTTTCTTTAATTAAATAATAGTTAAATTGTTCACTTTTTTTATAAAGTTTTCTAACAACGATAACTAGTAAATTCAATCACATGTTTCTAAATTAATAAGATTGTGACTCAATAGTCCGACAAAGCTCCATATTTTCGAAACCATTCACGACACAGAAAAAATATGGGTATAGTTGGATTTTTAAAATGAAAATTCGGTGCCCTTTGAAAAGAAAAAAAAACATAAAAAGTAGCAAAAGGGTTTAATTTTTATTGTCGGTCGCTTTTGCTTTTTATATGGTCTATTATTACAGTCACGTGCGGGAAGCGGCACATTATAAAAAACAAAGGCAGCCGCAGTACAAACCAAATCTTTTTTGCTACTTTTTATGTTTTTTTTTTCTTTTCAAAGGACACCGAATTTTCATTTAAAAAATGATGCAACTATTATATTCCTAATGTTTTTTTAAATTAAATATTTAGTGATGTCACTTACAGGCTGGTCAAAAATTTCCACAATACAGAAAAACATTATTCCTGTTCCACACTAAGAAGTCCATTAAGAAATATATTTTATTCAAGATTACTTACTTTAAATTATAACTATCAAAAAAAAAAGCAAGACCAGCAAGACTCTTGCAGCAAGACCAAGACCTAGACCAAGACCGGGTGGTGCAAGACCAAGACCAAGAACAAGACCTTCCTTTGGCTTGCAAGACCAAGACCAAGACCAAGACTAGCCCGGTCTTGGTCTTGGTCTTGCTTTGCTCATCACTAAATATTGTTGTCATATCTGGGAAATGGCGTCCCCTACAACACTTAACATTCTGGACTCCATTCAAAGAAGATACGTTCGTATTAATAATGATCCCACGCTCACAGAAAGGCTTCCTCCTCTTACCCACCGTCGAGGTGTGAGGGAGTTGTCTCTCTTCGATAGGTATTTTCACGGCTTCTGCTCAGAGGAGTTAGCCAGTATAATTCCTTCTCTGGCAGCTCCCAACAAAGCAACACGTAGTGCAACTTTTATGCATTCTTTTAGAGTTTAGTTAGATAGGCCCCAAAATTCCCGCTTTCTTCATTCCTTTATCCCTAGAGTGTCAAGACTATGGAACCTGCTGCCCGCAGAAGTTTTTCCTTCTCCTTCGAATCTCCAAATATTTAAGTCCCGTGTAAACAAACTCCCTCTGACCACACTTAAGACACCCACGGTACGTTAGTACTTAGGCATCAGCATTTGTGGACTGTCCCAAAATAAAAAAAAAAATAAATGGGAAATGGGATCTTAGAAACCGTAAGAGATACGAGGAAGTTTAAATTGGGGCAAAATTGCATATAGGGGCCCAATAATACACAATTGATTCTTTTGTACTTTTGGAATATGGAAAAAAAACTGAAATTTGCGATTTTATTTTACAGGGTAGAAAAAATCCGAAAATACATTTTTATTAAAACATTTTACACTTCATCTATTGGCGAAGTCAAAATTTTTTTACAACGTTTGGTTTTCGCTAAACCATCCTTAACTTAATTTTTTTAGATACGGCCCTCGATTGTTTATTGCATTTTTTTGAAGAAGTTTTATTTCCAATTACAATGATGTATTGATATTTTTCTGTTAACTAAACATATTTTTCATAAGAAACAATGAGTTAGACAAGGAACGCACATGATTTCTTATAGGGGCGTTCCATATTTGTTAAATAAATATTAAGTGTTATAGATTTTTGTAATTGGGATGATAAGGGGTTTAGAAAATTAAATAAAATACCCAGGGCCGCATTTAAAAAAATAAAGTTGATGATGGTTTAACGAAAACGAAACGTCGCGTCGTAAGAAATTTTTGACTTTACCAATACATAAAGCGCAAACAGTTTCAATAAGAATGTATTTTTAGAATTTTTTACCTGCCTAAATAAACTAGTAAAAAAATAAAAACGAAAATCGAAAATGTATTTATTTTTTTTGCCATATTTCCGAAATTACAAAAGATAACTTCAATTTTCGGTGTGTTATTGGGCTCCCCAATACGCAACTTTGCCCCAATTTAAACTTTTTCGTATTTCTGGCCGTTTTCGAGATCCCAATGGTGAGAGTCGAGTTTATAACACCCAGTTACAATATTTAAATAAAATTAATATTAACTTTGCAAAAATAGTTTTTATCTTGACAATAAAATAGGGATAATCCGTTATAATGTCATTGGGATAAAGGTTCTATTACAGTAATAAACTTTTTAAATAATTTTATTGCCAAAATATTATTTTAAATGTACAATATATTTAAAAATGCGTGTACAGAATGTTATGATATACTCGCAAGCTGGGATTCTGTAAAAATATAAGAAAAAGAATGACAAAATAGGGTTCACATTTCCTTGTTGCCCTTAAAGGTAACTCATAAGTTTGTCACTGTTTCAAAAGAGATGGAGAAAAGGAATGTCAAAAAAAATTGCTTACAGAATAGGGGCCCCTAATGTCACATAGGTCGATTTAAGGTAACTGAAATTTTGTTGTTTAGCCGGCAGAGGCGTTAAAATACCATCAAGGTTATGACTACCCAGATTTTTTAATCCTGTAACCAAATCCGAACAATTTGAAGTAGAGAAAATTTTGAAAAGAGTTAAAAAGGAGACAAGTACTATTAGCCTCCGCCTAAAAGTTGAATTGCATACTCCAAAAACTGTAGTTTGTCTAATTTCAAGAGGTAAATTATTACACCCATTTTACGTCCAAAAGATTTTAAAAACTTTTACCGATTGATCCATCCTTGCATTTTATATTTTGTTAATGTATTCAGCCCATAACCAAGTTAATTCAAACTAACCTATTTTAAGTATGTTATTAAATTTTGTACATGTATATAATGCAAAAATTACAGGTTAAATTAAATATCCTAAAAACTTTTTTTTCAACTTTTCTAGTGACTTACCGGCAATATTTTTTTTTAAGAAACCAGGGTTATTAATTTACATAACTAGAGCAAATTATTTTTTTCATAAACTCTGTCACCAAAAGTTCTAGTCTCTGTGAGTCCTTAACTCACTTAAAAGAATTATAATTATACCTTTTTCTAAAAACAACCGATTAACTGCTAAGTTCCATATGGTAAAAGCTTTCCACAGCTATATTTTCTGTTGGTTTTTTTTTTTCCTCAAATATGTAGTTTATATAACTAATAGCATCAGCTGACTAAAAAGCGTTGTCATGAAAATATATCGTTAAACAACATGCAATTGTAAAATTTAACGGTCTATCAGGTAAATTAATCATTCTACGTAATAACTTATCTTCCAATGCACTATCCTGATTTCCAAACAAATATAATACACTCTGATTTGCAACCACACCGAGCCCACAAGTACTTGCAGCTGTTTACCTTCCTAATTATTATTTGAGTCCATTAGCTTTACCTATGAAGGATGAAATTCTAGCTTAATTATTACTATGGGCAGTATGCCAAAACCCGTATTATATAATATTAGGGTGTCTCCAAAACTAATGTGTCATGAAATAACCAAAGAGTCTATTAGCAAAAAATTGCTCGTTATTAAGATACAGGGTTTTTATCAATAATAGCTTCATAGGCACTGTTATAAAATTTACTGGTTATGAGCTTTTAAGAGATAACAATAAAAAAATGGTTAACTTTTAAGTTAGCTTTAACTATAATGGTACGGGAGCTAGCAACGCAACGTCAGGGAAACAAGAATTTCAGGTCGGCTGATTATTTGATATGTTGTACTCCTTCCCTTCCGGGTAGACCCTGGGCTATCTGGCTGGCGGTAGCGGTTGCGTTTATTAGTGCGCATCCTACCTGTACAGGTAATAATCCAAGATTTTGAAAACATTTTAAGAAGCCTAATTTTCAATTTCTTGTTTTTGGATAGGTTTACCAAACATAACTTTTTATTGCCAGACACTTTTATCATTGCTAATTATATGCCAAACGCGTTTTTTATTTAATAAAAATTTCAAACATTTTAGTATGTCTGTAATTTTAATATTATGTTATTTGTGTATGAATGAAAACGACAAACTTATTAGTTAAAGGATTAGTTGATTCATAAATAGCCTGCAAATTAATACGATTTCTTCTTTGCTTTCTTAAGTACGATGCCTCGATGGCTAAACAAGTATCACGTTTGCCCAGTAAAACAAAGGTCCCAAGTTCAATTCTACAAAACTCCAAGTACTTTTTTTTAATTAAAAACACACTTTTTATACTTACCTTCAAAGCTTTAAAATTGTTTATTCACTATTAATATTGCTCTTCACTTTTACAATGCTGACCAGGTCTATATATATTTTCGGGTGTAATGAGATCAATTTGTTATTATTTATTAATTAATATTTCAAAAACTGTATTTAGCCCAGTCTGTATGTAAAAGTAAGGGCTGTTTATGACCTTGAATTGTAACTGGTTGAAAGGTGTTAGAAGTTGTAGAGGGTGATTACTTAAATATGACTATATTGTTTTAGACTCGAAAATAGTGTGCATGGGTGGGGGGTGGAGGGTTAAAAGTGCTAAAAACGTGTTTTTCGCTTCTGCAAGCGCCATTGTTAATTTTAGAGGAATACGTTTAAAATGTTTTTTAGGTATTAAAAAAACCTATAATTTGAGCCCAGCTAAAATTGATTTGGTCCATTTGTTTATGAAAAAATGTAAAAAAAAACCTTTTAAAATAGCCATTTTTTGAAATGTTGATAATTATTGAAAAATATTTTTTTTATTTATTTCTGTCTTTGCAAAACATAGGTTTTTTAAATGAGGGGTTTTAAAGCAGGATCGGATAATTTTTTGCTAAGATAATTGAGTTTTACTGATTTTACAGCCCTAATCTAGTAGGCTATATCTTTTTTGTTTATAAATATTTTAGGTATTACAAACTGTCTTTTGCTTTTGCAAGACTTATATTTTACTAATTTAGATCAACGAAATAAAAAAAATAATATTAAGTCCTTCGTTTTGAGCCTTGAAAAAAGGTACTTTTTTGTTAATAAACAATTGGAGCCGGAGCACCTCTGCATAAGTTAAGAATTTTAAACCAAGAAATATGGAAACCTGGCTTCAAAACAAATATTTATGAAAAAAAGGAGTGTTTTTATTTATTTAAATTCCAAATTACCTTAAATTTGCAATAAACATTCAAAAATAAAAAATATTGTTTCCCTACCTTAAAAAAATCCTAATTCGGTTATTTGATTATAACTCGAAAAATATTGCATTTATATGAAAAAATCATATTACTTAAATTAAAGGTCTTGTAAAAATACATAGTTTATGTCCCATAAAGTTTTGTGAATCGTTAATAGTTTTTAAGATATGAACGTTTTAAATAAAAAAAAATCTTTAATATCTGAAATTACGCCTCTTCTTAATTATTTGCTGTTTAACCCCCAATTTTAATTCAGATTTGTGTTCGGGGAAAAAAATACTCAAGAAAATTCTATACCCACATCCAGCACACACCACTTTTTTTGTGAGCCTGTGTAATCAATTAAACTTAATTTTATTTATATTTAAATTTTTTATCTGAAGACGACATATAAATTCTGAAGCTAAAATTTCAATTTCAGATATATTAATTGATCTCTCGCCAATACCATTTTAATTGGAGGATTCATGAACACCAATCTGGCTTTTCGATTTCTAAAGTGCCTTCAATATTGTATTAAGGGCTATACTTAATTTTTATGAAGACGCACTGTATTTAACAAATGTGAAAAATACATGTAGGGTAGACCGGGGCGAATCGGTTCATTTTTTTTTTTTTATGTAAACAACACTTAAGTTTAATATATGTAACTTTTATTAATACAATGGTAATTTATAACAATCCAGCTAAACAATAAACATTTTAAAACTTAAATTTTTATTAATTCTCCAAAATATTAACTAAAAACATAAAAGACAAAAATATCCGAATCGCCCCAATTCTCGGGGCGAATGGGATCGTACATAACATAGTTGAATCAAAATTGTTCTTAACACCACAAACTTTAAAATCATTAACAAAATTGAAATAATGAATAATAAGATCAATATTAATTATTAGCACATAAATCACATATATACGGGTCTTTTTTCCCTGCCATATCAACACAGTTTTCGTGGCATCATCCTTCGCACGAATAGCACTGAATCCAATCACATGATGGTGGATGAATATAACTTTTCTAAACAATAAATGCAATGCCTATCTCTCTGGTTTGATTGGTTTTCGATGCGTACTTTTACTTTTCTTCCTCTTCACATTTTTCTTTTTCTACAGCCTTTTTATTAGTCTTAAGTTTTTCATTAGCATCTTAAAGCTTTTCAGCATTCTCGTCTAAGACTGGCTGTCCACAACGTATTCTAATTACTTAATTCTGAAAACTAAAATGTTTTCTAAAATATCAATATAATCAATAAATTAAAATAAGACATATAAATGAAAGTTTTAACACAAATCCTTAGAATAACAGAAAGAAATAGTAAACACCTACTTTAGATAAGCGGCAAAATTGTACCGCACACCGGGCTCGCTTGCCAGCAGCGCTGACACTTATGTACTAGTCCAATCGAAACACTATCGATGGCGGGAGGTGCGGGGCGGGAGAGGGTCAGTCACTTGCGTTCCATGTCAACGCGTTTTTAAAATATTAACGGATTTTTGATTTTGTTCCGATTCACCCATTGGTCCAATTCGCGTCGTTCTACCCTACATGAAGCTTTAAAACCCCATTGTTCGTTTTGAAGAATACCCAGTTGTATTGCCCCTGTAGACGATCTCCTGGAGGTCCTCTCAAAAAAGGATGTCCATCGGTAAGCAAGATATCTTTGGTTTGAGTTATTTAAAATAGAAAATTTTAAAAAATTTTGAGTATGTGGATGCAGCTATTAATTAAAGGAATAGTGAAAATTTTGATTTTTGACAAAATGACGGCTTCCCAAAAAAAATATTACGATTCCAAATCTAATTGGTTTAAAAAAACCTTAATAATTGTCAGAAATATTATTTTTTTAATTAATACCTAGGGCATATATCTAAGAAGACTGTGTAAAATTTTGAACCCGATCAGTCAAGCCGTTTCGGAGAAATCATGCTCACCGACATTGTTTCGAGATAAACGCGTTAGAAGTTTCAAAATACGGGTGTAGCGCTTAAAGAGGTCTTTACAAATATGCGTATATCTCTGAGAATATTTACCGAATCAATTTAAAAATTTTAGAGAATATACTTTAACATATAAACTTTCTAAAAATAAAAAAAAATGAAAATTCCAACTGGGTATAACCCCTTAGGTTATAATTTTTAACTAGTTGCTTTACAGCGATCCTAATCTTAAATTATATATTTTTATTATTAAAAAAAAATTGGATATTTTGTTTGACATGTGCACATCGTCGAATTGTTTTCGTAATGTAGAATTTAGAAATTTATTTTATAGATAAATGACTAAATGTAGTGCCGCCCCATATCAGATTGGTGTGATATAAATTGGCAATAGACTAACTGTAGTAACCCAAAGTAATATATGTTTGTTAAGTTATAGGAAAAAATATATGTTAGTTATTTCTAACAAATTTTTCTTTTAAAAAACAATACTTTATTAAAGCATGTTTTCCCAAATCGTATTATTTTTACGTGTAGATTATACAGTTAATCCCGGATTGATTCATTACCCATTACTCTGATGCAGGATAGCCTTGCATTTATGCAATGAAATATCAGCTTGCAAATACACTGAAAACAAGGTGGCAATGTTACTATTTAATTTTAATTTTGAGAGTTAAACAGAAATTAAAAGTAGTAAAAATAAGACAAAATAAAATATTCCATTGAGTGCAACTTCCGTCCTTTATCAGTGGGCTTTAAAGAAGTTAAATAATTTTTATTTTCTTGTACTTAAAAATATTTACCTGGTAAATTTTACTTTTGTACCTTAAAAACGAATTTACTAGTATAAAGAAATAAAGCTAAAAATAAGATTTTACTGTCCTATATCTGATTAAAGAGAAAATTTTATAGGGGGTTTTACCTAAATACTATTATTTTTGGCCTTTAATATTTTTGGTTCTTCTCTGACCTATATACAGGAAGTTTTAGTACTTATGCCTAAAACAGATTCATAATTTCTTACTAAAAGCACGATAACACTTACAAAGATAAAAAAATGTCAAAGTCGGTACAAAAATATATTTTCCATGCACTTTTGAAAACTGTGCACCTATAAGTTTGAAAAATGGCGAGGTTCTCGAAATTCTATTTGCAAATTTTAGCTTGACTAATCTAAATTTATGCATTCATCAACTTGGTTTTTATCACAATATGTTTACAAAATCATTTGGACAATTTTGTTACTCATTAATTATGTCTATATCAGCACGGTAAGCCATATTTTTAAGAAAAATCTTAAATAAAAGTCAATCAATTTTTATTATTTTAATTTAGAATAAAAGTAAGCCACATTTTAAAAAGAATCATTAAATAAAAGTAAGTCGGTTTAATTCACAATGGGTCTATTTATTGTTTTTATTATAATTTTACAATAAAAACTAAATAAAGTAAACAAATATATCCAAAACAAAAAAAGTACGCAAATAGTTGTTTTTCTTTATAAGAAGCCGTTTTTAAAAATTCTTTTAATTTATTTTCATTGATATCGAATAAGTTATTCAGTGTAACACTAAATTTTTAGGCAGTTCTTAATCACGCTGCGGCAAATGACCACCCCAGAAATTTCTTAAATATAATAAGGTCTTACATAATAAAGCTTTTTGACTTTATTATGTAAACAGAACACAACAACTTATAAACATTATTTAACTTATTATTAAAAATACCTACTTAGGCAAAAAATCAACACACAAAAAAGGGAGCTCGTAAACAAAGAAATTATGATGAATGTCACAACTTGCAATTTTATGATTCACAAAACATGTATCCTAAAAATATATATTAGGTTTTTGTACTTTTAACTCACTGTATTTTTAAAGATATTGGGCAAAGTCATAGAAAAATAATTGACAATATTTCAACTTTACTTTTAACATTGTGTCTTATCGTAACTACTGTGAGTGCTAAAGAGCTCATGTGAAAACTTTTTTAAAGTTAGGGCAGAATAGTGGAATTATATTTTTTTGTCTCATAAGCCCTTTCTGTCGAAAAAAAGTAAAAATTTAAAATATTTTTAATATGGTATAGTTACGGCATAAATTAGTGGATATAAATTCTCAAAAATCGAAAAATATTTCATTAATATTAGTTGTATGTAAAGTTTTGGCCCTTTTTTTCCAAATTATTATTATTTTTTAACTGCACTGTATAATTAATAAAGCGGCTAAATGATAATTCCACATCTTTGAAATTTCGTTAGTCCTCAATAACAGGTAGGTATTGAGAAGATAATTTGCTGTTTGTGGGAAGGTGCATAAGGGGTATCCTATGTTGGTAAACTTGCTATGCATAGACCTGTATCTCATCAGTCCTAATTTGCATGCAGTAATCCAGTTAGTCTATGTCTGTGTCGTCATGCCGGCCATGCTAGATTAAACATGTTAATATGAAATTTACACGTCGCTGTATTGTAGCAATCGAAGGTTGTAATGGGCTATATTCACCAATTTACGCCCTCAATTAGTTTTTTTTCTTATAGCAAATTTAAAAGCAAAACAAAAAAAAAAGAAGACAAAGTACTAAAAATTTGACTTTGTAAATGAATACGCTGTTTGTTGTCCAAAATATATGCAATAAATAAAAAATTTATTTTTTACTGATTCCTGAAAAAGTATAATTCATTGCATAATTTAGTCTAATCTAAAGTAAAATATACACAAAGCCAAAAAACAGCAAAATTTAAAAAAAGAACTAAAAATTTGTATTAACAAGCATAAAAAATTATTGACTTTCTAATAAAATAATTACAAATTTGTTTATTATGCAAAGTACATTTCCTATATTTTAAAGTTCTGTCCATATTCTATTTTTAACTGGAAGTAAATATAGTTAGCTTGTCTTTATTTAGCAAGCTTTATTACTTTTTTTTCGAGAAATGTATAATAAAAAAAGTTTCTATATATTACGTATTTATTAGGTACTTTTTGCCTTTGTAACTGTGAGTTATTTGAATTTTTGCATTTAAACTTTAAAATTTAATATAGCTTTTTACCTCCAATACAACGGTATATGCAGTTTTTCGTTATCTATGCCAAATTCAGTAGGTTAGTAATTTTATTGTGTCCGTAGCACTTTTTGGCGTTTATTCTGTGCTTATTTTAAATATATTTTAATTATTATCTAAATAGTTCTAAGAAGTTGTTTTTTAATTTGCTTCATGTTATCTTATCGAAATTAGAGCGATGTTTAACATAATGTGTCTATTAGTTATGCCACTATTTTATGGGAAGTAAAATAATGTAACTTTAAATTTGTTTAAACATTTACTTGGGTCATCTTAGCCATAATGGCAACAAAAAAAACATAAAAAATAGTTTTGTTAAATTGAGTAACAGTTTTTTGACTGTTGCGACATTTAAGTGCGCAATTTTGTCAAAATTTGACCCACCTTCAATATTGTTTATAGATCTTAGTGTTTAAGTCAAATTTCCTTTTTTTATAAGCTCAATAATTTTAGAATAAAATGAATAAATTATTAATATAAATAGACTCTTTTGGGGACTTTGTTTACTGCAGAAAATAAATCTATTATGGTTAAAGATTTATTGGCGCAATTTTGTCAAAAATTTACCGACCTTCTATATCGTTTATAAATTTAGTGCTTAAATTAAATTTTACGTTTCCTTATCGAGCTGATCAATTTTAGGATAAAATAAATAAATGATGACTGATCTGCTATTGATCTGATAGTGTAGAAGCGATTTATTTAGATTAACAATCTTTGGGATCTGTCATTGTATCGACTCGTCATATATCCTTGGCTCTTTGTATCTGCGCTTTCTGAAGTCAAGCCTGACAGCATCTTTTCACAGGAACCTAATAACCTGCCCTGCGTCAGCTTAACGGGTTTGGCAATAATTTACTTTTCTCTGCGTCTATCAATAGTGGTGTGTGCAAATATAATTTCAAGAATATAGTTTTGTAGGCTTATTACTCATTTTTTACATGACCAAATAAATTAATACGAAAATTCATGAACTTCTAAAGGAAAGTTCATATCGTGGTATATGAAAAACTTTTTAAACAATATTCGTTTTACCGTAACAGTCTGAAATAAGGGTAAGCTAAACCAAAGTCACATTTTTATATTAGGGTTCGGTCAATTAGAAAATTCTTTCGTTTATTTATACCTTTTCTTTTATGATTTTTGCAAAAAGCTGTCTTTCAGCCCCTAAAATTTCAGCTTAGCCATAAAATCAACGTAAATTTTCTTCAGGTGATCGTATCTTACATTAGACAGGTATGGTTTTAAAAATACTATCAATATTTTTACTGCGTTAAATATAAAATTCGGGATCGTTTGAATATAAGCCAAAAACATGTTATTTTTAAGGATTTCTTTTAGCTGATGCTTTTTGGTCGTAAATTTTTTTAATAAAAAAAGAAATTTATCTCTTTCATTTTAAAATTTTTACTCCTACTGATATAATAAGTAAGATAGTATATTTTTTAATTTCTTGGAATTCATTATTTAGATACAAATAATGTAATTTACGTAACCTGAGGCAACTCAGTGTTAGTTACAAACAGTTATTGAGAAAACTTATGTTATAAGATCTTATAAATTAATCTTATACATTTCTTTAAAATGGCCATAGATTAAAAATTTAAAAAGAAAAATCAAAACATAAAGAACACTTTTTTTCCCTTATACAGGGTGATTCATGAGGCAATGTCAATACTGCAGGTACGTAGTCAGGGTCCAAAAATAAACATAAAAGCCTATACAAATATGGATCCGCAAGGCCTTCGTTTTCGAAATACAGGGTGTTAAAATTTTTATTTAATGTATCTATTTTTTAAATAAAATCTATGATGATGTAAATATTGGAGTAAAAATTGGTATCCGGAGGTTTTTTGGTATGACAGATTCGAATCTAATCTTAATACGACTCTTACCTGTAGGGGCCGCTACCTACACGTCAAGTTAAAAAAATTACGACGCATCTAATTTTATTATAGCAAAATTTTTAAAAAATAAAAACAAAATGTATAATTAAACAATATGTATTTTAATTTTTAATAAAATTATTGTTCTTAAATTATGTTCGGCCAAACACAAGCTAGGTTTTATAATTTTTGAAAATTCCACCATTTACTTCTAAGCACATGTCAGCTCTGTGGTGAACACCCTGTATCTCGAAAACGAAGGCCTTGCGGACCCATATTTGTATAGACTTTTATGTTTATTTTTGGACCCTGAGTACGTACCTGAAGTATTCAAATTTCCTCATGAATCACCCTGTATATACAACATGTGATATATGTCTTCTATGTGGTAAAAATTAACTATTAAGTCTATAATACGAGATTACAATTATTTACTAAAAGTTTTAGTAAAGTCGAGTTAATAATTTTTAACTAATAATATGAGCATTTTCATTCGTTTTTACAAATATTTTTAAGAATCTTAATAAAGACAGCTCTCTATAACATTTTAATATATCTTGACTTGTTTTAAACTATATCTTTTCATATCTTGATTTTTTTGTTATTCTATTTCATAAAATGTTTTTTTATGCAGATCCAATATTTGCGTTTAAATTAATGATTTTTTTTTAGAAATAGGTAATCTGACTAGAAATAGTGTTTTATGTGGTAAGACGGTTGTTAACATCAACATTATTACGACAAACTAGTGTAAACGGATCTTAAGTGACGTTGGAGTTTATTAACAACGATTTACACTTATTTTACCAAAAATGTACTACGTTTTAAACTAGAAAACTTTTTAAATAAATGATTTTTCTTACCTACTTTTCTCAATTAAGAATTCCAGTTCAGAATTTAGTTCCTATTTATTAGGTCGTTATCCCGAAGAAACTTAAATTAGAAGTCATTTATAGGCAACAAGCACAACTAACTTTAAAAAGGCAATTTAAATTAGAAGTGCGTATCTAAAAGTTAAGTTTATTTAAATATAAATACAATTTATAGAAAGATCTAGAAAGAGTTGGTTTTCTTTTTTACAGTGGTTACAATGTTAGAAGAAAAATGCAATTTTATTTCTGTTACCAAAATTATACTTTATTAAAAAAAACATCATATAATTTTTAAAATGTTATTGCACTGTTACTGCTTTTATAAGTGTCTATTTAATTTATTGAATTTTAAAATGGTGGCATTATTTAATTTAGTTTAGTAATTTATTTAAATTATTTTACCTAAATTTTAAACATTTTGGCGCCCAAGGTAAGGCGCCAAATGTTCCAAACACACCGTGTTATATCATGTATCGTCGGTTTTCACCTTTTATTCAAACCAGTTAACTATCGTTACTTGTTTACTATTTTATAGTAAAAAGTAACCATGGCAACTACTTTTCACTGTCTTTAATTTACGGTACAACGTCAAAATTATTAATGGTCTTTGCATAGATATATGGAAAAAATAATGTCTTAAATTAACTGCAAGGATTTTTATAGTCCCAAATGGGGCTAGTACAAACTAATATAAAGCTTCATGTCCTATTTATTTATTTATGTTAAATTTTGTTAATATATACATATATTATATATATATATATATATATATATATATATATATATATATATATATATATATATATATATATATATATATATATATATATATATATATATATATATATATATATATATATAATTTTTATAATTTTGTTTTCAGTGCGAAAACTGCCAAATACTTTCCAATTCCTTTCATTATTTACTTTATTAGAATCCTCTTGCAATAAAACTGTAACGGTTTTGGGACTCTAGCTTTCTGCGTTTTAACCAGATCCGAAGTAATAAAAAGAACTATTTCCTAAAGGTAGAAGGCAAACTGTCGTAATTTGCGAGACGGTCCTTATTTTGAATCCAACTTTAATTACGTTTGCCTCGCTTGATTTGTTTTTCAAAAATTATAAGACTCTTGGTAACGAAACTACAAAAGATCTTTGTAGATTTATTTTTTTTAACTAAGAATCCTATACGTTGGCATATTGATAACTCTAAAGACTAAAAATGCGGAAACTAATTAAAAAATTCATACTACTTTTTGTCTAATTGTGCATAAGAATGTTGTACTCATTTTTATGCACAAAAAAATTGCATGTTTCAAAAAAATGTCAAGGTTGTAATTGTCCTAATATTATAAACTTTTTGTAAAACCTAATATATTTTTCTTCAACATTTTAAAAAACTTTGCATTTTGATAAAGGTCTTAAATTTATATATATATATATATATATATATATATATATATATATATATATATATATATATATAAAAAAAAAGAAAATTCGAAATTATTGGGGAGTGCAGTCTTATGGGAAAACTGGCCTAGAGGTTAAGAAAAACCCTTTATTGTTTCGTCAAGCTTTCGCAATACCATGAATAAGAACAGTGATAGCGAAAACCTCAGCACAATATATGAATATCTCCTCAGATTACACAGAGATAAATTAATTAGGTTGATTGACCGTCCAGCACCTGATGAGTAGTGGTTGTTGGCTGCCTTTTGATTTCTTAAAAAAAAATAATAATAAATCTCGTGTTTGTATGATGTTTGCTGAAATTGAATTATTTTTATATTTTTAAATGGGTAAATTGTCAGACTTTTTGGTTTTTTAAAGTTTTCTCAAATTATAGCATTTTATAGCAATGTATATATATATATATATATATATATATATATATATATATATATATATATATATATATATATATATATATATATATATATATATATATATATATATATATATATATATTAAATTAATTATAAAAATAATTAACATCACCGTCACTTAAACTTAAGTAAGGTCTGTTTACACTAGTTTGTTGATAACAACTGTTTCACCAGTTAAAACACTATTTCTCGTCAGATGACTTATTCCTATAAAACATCTGCATAAAAAAAACAATATTTTAGGAAACAAAATGACAAAAAAAAATCAAGTGTTAAGGTATGTTAACATGTTGTATATATAAGGGAAATATAAAAATAGATGTTCTATTATGGGTTTTTCTTGTTAAATTTTTAATCCCCGCCCATTTTTTCAATAACTCTTTGTAACTAACACTGGGTTGCCATATGTTACTTAAATTACATTATTCGTATCTAAATAAAGACTTTTAAGAAATTAAAGAAAATACTATCTTACCTATTATATCGGTGATAGTAAAATACCTATAATAAAAGAAAAAAAATATTTTTTTATTACAAAAATTTACGACCAGAAAGCATCAGCTTAAAGAAATCCTTAAAAATAACAAGTTTTTGTCTTATATTCAAACGATCCCGAATTTTATATTTAACGCAGTAAAAATATTGATAGTTTTTTTAAGACCGTACCTGTCGAATGTAAGATACGATCACCCGAAGAAAATTCACGTTTATTTTATGCCTAAGCAAATATTTCAGGGGCAGAAGGACAGCTTTTTGCAAAAAACATAAAAGAAAAGGTATAAATAAACGATAGGATATTTAGATCGACGGAACCCTAATATCAAAATGTGACCTTAGTTTAGCTTACCTTTATTCCAGACTCTTACGGTGGAACGAATATTGTTTAGAAAATTTGTAATATACCACGATATGAAATTTCTTTTAGAAATTCTGAAATTTTTGTATTAATTCTATAAACTTACAACCAGAAAAATAAACGTGTAGTTTTTTTTCTTTTGTCATAAAAAAATAGGTATAAACCCTACAAAATAACATTACAAATCAACTGTCAGCACAGCTTAAAAAAGCCTGGATTCCTCTTTTGAGCCAAAAGTATTTCTCTTCTTCCAATCTGTATACTCTGTATGTATCCCAAATCAGTCCCTCTCTAGAATACTGTTTTCATGTCTGGGGAATGGCGTCCCCTACAACACTTAGCATTCTGGACTCCATTCAAAGAAGAGCTGTTCGTCTTATTAATGATTCCATGCTACAGAAAGGCTTCCTTTTCTTGCCCACCATCTAACTGTAGGGAATCTGTTGCTCTTCTATAGGTATTTTTACGGCTTCTGCTCAAAGGAGTTGGCCAGTATAATTCCTTCTCTGGCAGCTCCCATCAGAGCAACACGTAGTGCAACTTCTTGCATCCTTTTATAGTTTAATTAGAGAGCCTGAACTTCCCGCTTTTTCGTTCCTTCATACCTAGAGTGTCAAGACTATGGAACCTGCTGCCCGCAGAAGTTTTTCTTTCTCTTCCCAATATCCAATTATTTAAGTCCTGTGTGAACAAACTCCCTCTGACACCCACGGTACGTTAGTACTTAGGCATCAGCCTTCGTGGACTGTCCCAAGGTAAAAAAATACTAAATGCTATTTAAAATCGCTCATATTGTGCAGGAGTAATTGTGTATATCAAATATCAAATTGTGCAAGAACATCAAACAATTCTTGACATTATATTTGCACATACCACCATTTATAGAAGCAGAGAAATGAAAATTACCGCCAAACCCGTTGAGCGGACGCAGGGCGGGTTATTAGGTTCCTCTGGAAAGATGCTCTCAGGCAAGACTTTAGAAAGCGCAGACACAAAGAGCCAGGGGTATATGACGAGTCGATACAACGACAGATCCCAAAGACTGTTGGACTAAATAGATCGCTTCTACGACACCAGATTAATCGCAGATCGGTGGTTTACAAAACGTCAGAGGAGAGTTGGAACGCGAACTGTTTATCGCAAAATTATAATTACAGCTTTTTGCATGTCAACATTACTAAATATTACCTTTACTTGCAGAACATCAATGTAATCGGCTTAAATGATACAGAGACCAATTATTGTGAGCTCTCGAATGAAAATCAGTAGTCTTTAGTAAGTGCTTACAGATGGTGGAGCTACGTACCGAAGGCAATGTGTTGAAAGGCATATTTAAACACTATTAAATTTATTGATCTGGATAGTGTTCATCAGAGATGATATAACCTCACATCGTTACGTCCAAGAAATTAGGGAGGAAAACCGCATCTGTTAGCATACGTTTAAAAACTGCAAAACCGGATCTTTTAGCAAGATAACGCCTGAACGTAGCCAGATTAACACTGGACTACTTTGAGGTGGCTAAAACAAATCTTTTGGCAAATCTTTCAAGAACTTATTTATTCTCAAATTAAAATTTGCTTCAAACATAGCAAATTAGGTAGAGTATTTCTGACATACTCAAGGCTTTCCCAAGAAATATTTTAAAAACTTAGCAATTAGTAAGTATATATATATATATATATATATATATATATATATATATATATATATATATATATATATATATATATATATATATATATATATATATATATATATATATATATATATATATATATATATATATATATATATATATATATATATATATATATATATATATATATATATGTATATATATTAACAAAATTTAACATAAATAAATAAATAGGACATGAAGCTTTATATTAGTTTGTACTAGCCCCATTTGGGACTATAAAAATCCTTGACAGTTAATTTAAGACATTATTTTTTCATATATCTATGCAAAGACCATTAATAATTTTGACGTTGTACCGTAAATTAAAGACAGTGAAAAGTAGTTGCCATGGTTACTTTTTACTATAAAATAGTAAACAAGTAACGATAGTTAACTTATATATATATATATATATATATATATATATATATATATATATATATATATATATATATATATATATATATATATATATATATATATATATATATATATATATATATATATATATATATATATATATATATTATACTTACTAATTGCTAAGTTTTTAAAATATTTCTTGGGAAAGCCTTGAGTATGTCAGAAATACTCTACCTAATTTGCTATGCTTGAAGCAAATTTTAATTTGAGAATAAATAAGTTCTTGAAAGATTTGCCAAAAGATTTGTTTTAGCCACCTCAAAGTAGTCCAGTGTTAATCTGGCTACGTTCAGGCGTTATCTTGCTAAAAGATCCGGTTTTGCAGTTTTTAAACGTATGCTAACAGATGCGGTTTTCCTCCCTAATTTCTTGGACGTAACGATGTGAGGTTATAGCATCTCTGATGAACACTATCCAGATCAATAAATTTAATAGTGTTTAAATATGCCTTTCAACACATTGCCTTCGGTACGTAGCTCCACCATCTGTAAGCACTTACTAAAGACTACTGATTTTCATTCGAGAGCTCACAATAATTGGTCTCTGTATCATTTAAGCCGATTACATTGATGTTCTGCAAGTAAAGGTAATATTTAGTAATGTTGACATGCAAAAGCTGTAATTATAATTTTGCGATAAACAGTTCGCGTTCCCAAATCTCCTCTGACGTTTTGTAAACCACCGATCTGCGATTAATCTGGTGTCGTAGAAGCGATCTATTTAGTCCAACAGTCTTTGGGATCTGTCGTTGTATCGACTCGTCATATACCCCTGGCTCTTTGTGTCTGCGCTTTCTAAAGTCTTGCCTGAGAGCATCTTTCCAGAGGAACCTAATAACCCGCCCTGCGTCCGCTCAACGGGTTTGGCGGTAATTTTCATTTCTCTGCTTCTATAAATGGTGGTATGTGCAAATATAATGTCAATAATTGTTTGATGTTCTTGCACAATTTGATATTTGATATACACAATTACTCCTGCACAATATAAGCGATTTTAAATAGCATTTAGTATTTTTTTACCTTGGGACAGTCCACGAAGGCTGATGCCTAAGTACTAACGTACCGTGGGTGTCAGAGGGAGTTTGTTCACACAGGACTTAAATAATTGGATATTGGGAAGAGAAAGAAAAACTTCTGCGGGCAGCAGGTTCCATAGTCTTGACACTCTAGGTATGAAGGAACGAAAAAAGCGGGAAGTTCGGGGCCTCTCTAATTAAACTATAAAAGGATGCACAGAAGTTGCACTACGTGTTGCTCTGATGGGAGCTGCCAGAGAAGGAATTATACTGGCCAACTCCTTTGAGCAGAAGCCGTAAAAATACCTATAGAAGAGCAACAGATTCCCTACAGCTAGATGGTGGGCAAGAAAAGGAAGCCTTTCTGTGAGCATGGAATCATTAATAAGACGAACAGCTCTTCTTTGAATGGAGTCCAGAATGCTAAGTGTTGTAGGGGACGCCATTCCCCAGACATGAAAACAGTATTCTAGAGAGGGACTGATTTGGGATACATACAGAGTATACAGATTGGAAGAAGAGAAATACTTTTTGGCTCAAAAGAGGAATCTAGGCTTTTTTAAGCTGTGCTGACAGTTGATTTGTAATGTTATTTTGTAGGGTTTATACCTATTTTTTTATGACAAAAGAAAAAAAACTACACGTTTATTTTTCTGGTTGTAAGTTTATAGAATTAATACAAAAATTTCATAATTTCTAAAAGAAATTTCATATCGTGGTATATTACAAATTTTCTAAACAATATTCGTTCCACCGTAAGAGTCTGGAATAAAGGTAAGCTAAACTAAGGTCACATTTTGATATTAGGGTATATATATATATATATATATATATATATATATATATATATATATATATATATATATATATATATATATATATATATATATATATATATATATATATATATAGATAAGCAGTATGTAATTTTTATAATTTTTTAATTTATTTATACAACAAATTTCCTTTGAATTTTGTATAACAATAGGATTTTTTTGCTTTAGGACCACATCTGACAGTTAATATGGACATGCTAGTAATACTGTCCTTTTAACATACTTTGTGTCAACATTCATAATACAGTGCTTTCATTTCAAAACGAACCACCCTAAATATCTTTTAAAAAAAACACTCACCAAAAAAACAAAGAAACACGTCGATTTAGATATACAGGGGGAAGTTTAATTTCGTATTTGATAAAATTTTATCGGTCGCCTCCTAACCTGCAGTTAACCTCACTTTGATATGTCAAATGGCAACCCCCATAGTGTGACACATCATTGTAAGCGGCATGAAATTTGCTATCCAACAGTACTAAGAAACTTTAAATCGATGGACGTAGAAGCGACTTAGAAGTAAAAATGTGTGTTAATTAGTTTATCGTGTTCAAATAATTTATTTTATCAAATGCTCAAAATGTGCGCCGTTATTGGCGAGACAAGCTTGTTTTGAAATTCCTCGCAGACTATTTTAGTGTGCATTCATTCCAATTATTAGTTTTTGTGTTACCTGCTACAGCAAAACACTGCAATAGCACAAGTTCTTAAGACGTTTAGGAACCAGTTAAATATTACTGTTAGGATTGTCATTTTGACATCGTTAGTTTAAAATTAAGAATCTTTATTTTAAAATGGTGTATACTCTAGCAGAGAGAATAGAAATAATTTTCCTATATGGGGCTGAAGATCGATGCGCGCGTAGAACCGCTAGAGTATTCAATGAGAGGCATCAAAATAAAAACGTGGGGCATAAATATGTAATGGAATTGGTGCATAAGTTTGAAGAAACTGGATCTGTATGCAACAAGAAAAGTACTAATGAAAGGGTTTTAGACGAAGCACGCCAGGTTGAGGTACTAGGACAGTTCGCAATAGATCCGACGTTGTCTATTCCAAAAGTTTTTAAGCTGACCAATATTTCTACGGGTTCCGTGCACAAAATTTTGAAAAAGAATAAGTTTTTTCCATACAAAATACAAATTCTTCATGAACTCAACGAAGACGATTATGATAGAAGAATAGAATTTTGCGAATCAATGTGCCAGCGAATTGACGAAGACCCTCATTTGATCAAAAATATTTACTTTTCTGACGAATCAATTTTCTTCTTAAATGGAATTCTTAATAGACATAACTGCAGATATTGGGATAATGAAAATCCGCACATATTTCAGGAAGGACATACTCAATTTCAGAGAAGATCAACGTTTGGGCAGGTATTTATGGAAACGAAATTATCGGGCCATTCTTTCTGGAAGAAAATTTAACTGGGCAACTGTATCTGAACCTTTTGGAAAATGCGATATACCCTTCTATCGTCCAATCTTTGGAAAATCAGGTGGATGAAAATGGTGCTATGGAACTCAGTGAAAATAATTTGCATTTCCAGCAAGATGGAGCCCCTCCCCACTATGCTTTAGCAGTTCGAGAGTGGCTCAATGAACAGTTTCCAGGCACATGGATAGGCAGACAGGGTGCCATCGAATGGCCAGCACGGTCTCCAGACTTAACTCCTCTAGACTTTTTCCTCTGGGGTTATTTAAAAAGTAAAGTGTACAAAACGCCACCTGCAAATATTTAAGAACTTAAATGTAGAATTACACTAGAATGCAGAGGTATTACCAGACAAACTTTCGCCAACGTTCGCGAAGAATTTCAAAACAGACTTTATTATTGTCTCGCCAATAACGGCGCACATTTTGAGCATTTGATAAAATAAATTGTTTGAACACGATAAACTAATTAACACACATTTTTACTTCTAAGTCGCTTCTACGTCCATCGATTTAAAGTTTCTTAGTACTGTTGGATAGCAAATTTCATGCCGCTTACAATGATGTGTCACACTATGGGGGTTGCCATTTGACATATCAAAGTGAGGTTAACTGGAGGTTAGGAGGTGACCGATAAAATTTTATCAAATACGAAATTAAACTTCCCCCTGTATATCTAAATCGACGTGTTTCTTTGTTTTTTTGGTGAGTGTTTTTTTTTAAGATATTTAGGGTGGTTCGTTTTGAAATGAATGCACTGTATATTGAATTTTTAAAAATATAAATTTTAGTATTTGTTAATTAGAATTTTAGCAGAAGCATATAACATGTAGAATTAAAAATAAAATAATATGAAAGGGTTATATTCCACAGTAGCCTAATCAGATATGTACTTAATAAAACTAACAGACTTCAGTTCAACGCTTTGCCGCTGAATAATATTGATGTTCGAATGTTGGATATTTGCATTTTATAGTTCAAAATATCCTATACATAGTGAATAATAACCATCTATTCACAACGCTAGCTGTAATTAGGCAATTGCAATTCCTTTTTGTTTGTTTGTAGTTTTCACTCCCAACATATACGCTTTAAAAAAAACAAGTATGCATCGCTCCTGTCCGTTTTTACAATTATTTTGTATTATCTCACTCTGATAGACCAATTATTTGTTTCTATAGACGTGATTTCAAAAAGACGGATATATGCTCTGTTTCTTCATCCGTTTTATTTCATTGCAAACTGGTTATCTAATTAATATTCTACCTGTTTGTCAATAAAAAAGCTTCAGTTTTGTAGTTTTTTTTAATGGTTAAATGGGTTTAAAATTTAAACACGCTTTTTTCATGTGTAAGTGGAAAACCGTTAATTTTATATGCTGTTGCAGTTTTAGCAATTTCCTTATTGATGGATTTTAAATAAAAGCTCTACCGCTTGTAGAGTACAAGCGGTAGACCTGTTCTTACGCCATAATCATAGAAAACATTATATGCATTTTTTTTGGTAATCCTATTTTTTACTGTTTTGTCCAATCGCGCCGTGTACCTGGGCCGCAATAATGTTCCACCTATTGTTACTAAGTAATTTTCTGATTCCTATTGCGGATTTTTTATGTACTTTCATTGGCTCAAAATAATATTTTACTTATTACTATTACGTGTTTTCTTTCTATTCCCGATGTTTACTTGCTATTAGATAATGTTTATCTGCCCCCACCATTTACCTGCGCCGAAAAAAGTAATGGAAATAAAAATGCTTTAAAGGTATATTTAAATCTAAATTTAACAAAATACTGTTTAAAATTTAGTTACCGGTACATAAGAACAGGCCAACGTAAACCACTTTATAAAATAAAATAAGAGCCCTTTCATCGGTTGCCCTACTTTTATTCGTTTTTTTTTATTTAAATTCGGAGAAAATTTTCCGGTTTCACCAAAAACGAATGGAATTTAGGGCAGGTTAAAGGTCAGGTAAGTGTGACTATAGTATTAACTATATAAAACTAAAAAGTATTCAGTTGACTAAAATTAAAATAATTCCTAATATTGCGACTTTAATAGGCTAGAATAAAAATAAAAATTTTACTTATTTACAAAATATTAAATTTTGTGAATTATGGTATCAAAAAACAGTATTTTAGCACTAATTTAACATGTTATCACTTAAAATATAATTTGAATAAAGTTTTAATAACTATTTTAATTCTCGACAAGACATTACAACAACATTCATTTCGTATAGTAAAGTTTTATTGCAGTAAAATCTACGAAGACAGATTTTAAGATTTTAATAAATGATTACTAGGTTTAATAAAACAGATGTTTATTTTTATCTTGTAATTTAAAACAACAAAGAAAAATTAATGTCAATATTTTTTAAACAGAATTATTTTATCAGTAATCATAGAGCTTTTTGTAGAAGACTAAGAACTGGTGAACAATTTGTCCAAATTGTTATACCCGATATACAGGGTGTAAAAAGTATGATGTTTACGATTTTAATGGGCAATAGTGGAGCTCAGAACAAGTCAAAAAGTTCATATGACATATGTGTCAAAACTTGACAGATTTTTGTCTCAGCAATATCAAAGTTATAAACTTTGGTAGAAATTATTTCTGAAACGCTTAACAATTGGCAACTTTCGTCTTAATCGCTCATCGATAGATTTATTGGCTAATAATAAAAAAATTGGGTGTTAAATGTGTCGACAAATTAAGTAATAATAATAATAATAATAATAATAATAATAATAATAATAATAAATTAAATATATAATATTAATAATATAAATTAAATATATATATATATATATATATATATATATATATATATATATATATATATATATATATATATATATATATATATATATATATATATATATATATATATATATATATATATTATAAAAATAAATAATAAATTCTATCGGAAATTAAATTCCTCATCTGATGAGGCAGATAACAGATATCCTAGTAAAGAACATATAGAGGAGTTTTGGAAAGGCCAACTAGCCACACCCGCCCCTGTAATATCGATGCTAGCTGGGTAAATGAAGAACATCAAGCCTGCCAGGAATACAGACAGATGCAATTCGTGCCATTTACCACCGAAGAAATATCTTGCATTATTAAAGGACTCCACAATTGGAAGGCGCCTGGACCTGACCGGGTCAGAATTATTGGCTTAAGAAGTTTTGGTGCACACACCAACTGGCTGTTCTAATTAATGAATTGCTTAATTCACAGAAAATGCCACTATTTCTCACACACGGAGTTACATATCTCCTACCAAAGGATCAGCATAATACACAAGACCCAACGAAGTATCCGCCAATCACTTGCCTTCCCACGCTTTAAAAGGTGATCACATCTTGCCTTACATAACGTATTCAAGCACACTGTGAGCAAAACGACATCATTGCAATTCAGCAAGGGGATGTGCCAAAGGTGCAATGGGTTGCAAGGAGCAGCTTATTATCGACTCTGCCGTCTGTAACCAGGCCTACACTGGTCGTAGAAACCTTTTCGCTGCCTACGTAGATTACAAGAAGGCCTTCGATTCAGTACCACATGAGTGGCTTGCGGCTATACTGAGGATATATAAGGTCGATAATTATATTGTGTCCTTTCTAGAAAACATCATGTTAACGTGGAGAACTAAAATCCAACTGCAAGTGCCCTCCAGCGACAACATCGAAACTGGCACTATTCCAATACGAAGGGGTATATTTCAGGGTGATTCATTAAGCCCATTGTGGTTCTGCCTTGCAATGAACCCACTCTCACGCCGTCTTAACTCAACTAAGTATGGCTTTAGCATTAGGAACAACAACGAAGATGTAATAGGGCTGAATCATCTGCTGTATATGGATTACCTTAAACTGATGGGAGCTACGAAAAATCAGCTTGAGCAAATGCTCAAAATCGTCGAGGATTCTCCGGAGATATAGGGATGCGGTTCGGACTTGACAAATGCCGCGTCCTAAACATAGTTAGAGGAAGATACAACCGGGTGCATTTGAAATGCAAGACGGTCAGAACATCGCGGCAATGGAGGCCGAAGAGACCTATAAGTACCTGGGAATGAAACAGGCGCAAAGAATCGACCAGCGAACAATGAAGGACGAACTAACAAACGAGTTTATCAGAAGGGTAAGAAAGGTGTCGAAAACTAATCTAAATAGCAAAAATTTGTTTAAGGCGCTTAACACATACGCATGCTCCGCGCTCACTTACTCATTTGGAATTGTGGAATGGAGTAAAACTGACATCGATAAGCTACAGGAAAGATTAGAACACTCCTTACAAAGGCACACAAACATCACCCTCGTAGTCAACTGAACGAACAACGCTTCCACGATATCTAGGCGGAAGAGGATTGGTGGATATAGGTAAGCAATTAGACCAACAAATACTAAACTTACGATACACCAAGCAATATGCGGAGCCGACGATTCAACACCGTTGCGACTGATGGATCGTGAAATGCGCAGACACCATCAAACAGACCAGGAGAAGCTGCAAGCCTGGTTGGAGAAGCCTCTTCATGGACGTCACCCCAATGAGGTCACCCAGGAAAATGTCGACAAGTTCGCGTCGAACTACTGGCTGACTTCGGGGAAGATGTTCCCAGAGACTGAAGGCTTCTTATTGGCTATACAGGACCAGGTTATTCCAACGAAAAACTATCTAAAGCATATCGTTAGAGACCCGTCTATAGAGAACGATCGATGCAGATATGGATGTCAAACATCGGAGACAATCCAGCATATAACGGGGGGTTGCCAAGCATTTGCAGCATCAGAGTATAAGGAAAGACACGATTCAGCAGCCAAGATACTCCATCAACAATTGGCAGAGAAGCTAAAGCTTTTACAAACTGCAAAATTGCCTTACTACAAGTGTACTCGGAAACCTCTCGAAAACAACGAATTTAAGTTGTACTGGGATAGAACTGTACTTACAGACCAAACTGTTGCTCACAATAGACCAGATATTGTATTGGTGGATAAAGTTGGAAGGAAAACAACACTGATCGATGTCGCTATCCCGAACAACAACAACTTACGGAAGAAATACAATGAAAAAATTGCCAAGTACAGAAACCTAGAAACACAAATAAGAAGACAGTGGGGAATGAATAACGTCCAAACGATCCCCATTATTTTATCAACCACTGGCATTATACCAAAGACTCTTTTACAAAACATCAAGGGACTAGGTCTCGGTGAACATCTGTATAAGGCTATGCAAAAGGCAGTGCTACTTGCGACCGCTAGGACTGTCCGGAAATTTGTGGGGAATACAGCAGAACATAACGTCACCTAGAGCCCGACAACACGGAAAGGGTTCCCACAGAGCTCAATCCTTTTGATATCTGAAGATGTCTGGGATGAGTGAATGTTCCCCTTAGAGGGAGTGCAAAGCCGTGTGGCTTGAAATCATAATAATACTAATAATTCTTCCAATTAAACATTTAAAAACAATTGGCAACAGCGCTAGAGTTCGTCAAGCCAGTAGTCACTTTGTATAATGTCTAGTCGTTGCGGTATTTTTGTCCGTCTTTTATTTCGTGCCTTGATGTTTCAAATAATGTTTTCAAACCAGAAATATGCCAATATGTTAATAATTTACGCCAAAGCAAACCATAATGCTATTCTAGCATCTTAAATTTACCGTAAAAGATGTCCACAACGGTACCAAAGCGTTTTCGAAACAGGATGTGTGCAATCGAGAAATGCTGGGAGGTACATATGTAACTGTGGAACAAGAGAAAAGAAATTTGGAAATCGCGAAAGAAAATCCTGGAACTAGTACGAGGTCATTAGGCCGCGAAGTAAACGTATTTATAATTAGGGACATTCCATTATTTATGTAAAATAAAAAAGTGCTGTTTTAAAACATAATAATTTGTGTTCTTAAAATGGATATTAAGATTAATTTTGTGTGTGGTAAGTACAATTATTTTTTAATTACAAATAAAATGTAAATAAACATATCTTTAAAAAAGGAAATATGTAAAATCTCTCAAAAAACGTTAAACGTTCGACTCGATGAGTAATGAAGTGGGTGCGCTGTTGCCAAATTTTTTAAACTTTGAAAGGCCATATTTCGAAAACAATTGATTTTTGACCCATGTATTTTTGGCTTTTTTGGCTTGTTTTGAGCTCCACTATCGCCCATTAAAATCTTGAGCATCATACTTTTTACACCCTGTATTTTGTTTTCCGTGATATGAACCTAACCATCTAACGGAGCAGAGGTATACGTATTTCTTTCTTACTCGATACCTTTTAGAAAAAATTCCCAAAGCACCAGAGTTCCTAGACAACTTTCTCTATTCTATATGTATAACTTTTTAAAAAGAAATTACAATTGTTATACAATTATAATTGTATTAAATTATTCACCTGCTTTTAGCTCAAAGAAATCTTCTTCCTCCTGTAGGTAGTTATTTTAAATAAAGCCTGCAAAGAACCATTATGTAATAGATATCTGTATGAAGGCAATAATAATGACTGTAGTGTAGTATAAAGTTACTTCAAATTTAAACATTTTTGCTTTAAATCTATGTAGATGGGTAGAAAGCTAAAATATTAGACGAAAAGGAGCAAGTTATGTATTATTGCATATTTAATTATAGTCCTAAGGGAGGACGATAATTAAACTATTTATACATGGGAATTCAAGGGTGTTAAGTTAAAGGATTTCCATCAGCAAACCACCACCTTGTAACATTGCAATTAACATGCTTATTCTTATCAAGATTATTATAAGAGAAGTTAAGCCAAGCAAAAGTTATTATAATGTTGGTATTTAAAATATATATCGTTTAACTGGTTGTCGTTTGGAAAATTTTATTCTTGAAAATAATTTTGAAATGATTGTAAGATGAAACCAAAGTCCGCTAGCTAGAACACTTTTATTTCGAATTGATTTTCGAAATTTGGTTTTGCACAACCCGTGACTTTTAAAATGACGTTTAAAATATTAGACTAAAAATATTCACTTATATGTCAAAAGAACATTAAAAAATATACTTATAAATTTCAAATACCAAGTTTGGTGTACAAATTTTATTGTATATTCCAGAAATAGTTAGAAATAATAATGTTAGTATATTTTACTGATAGACAAAGATAGCCACTCAGTACCATTTGAAAAATCCGTTGTTTTTAGATTAACGTTCAAAACAAAAATATTAATAAAACACTTTGGTTTAAAATTGAAACAACCTGCTTTATTATTTGTTTACGAGATATTATTTCCCTTTTTAAGATTTTCGCAAAACTTTTTTGTGTCTAATATAATTTGAACAATTTCCTACTTAACGAAAGGGAACTTAAGCAACTTTTCCACAGAAGATGAGTAATAAAATATTTTGGAAAAGTATCCAACAAATCGGACGGTTTGATTTTTTTTTTAATTTCCTTAACTTTGTGATATGATTTAGTACCCTTTAAAATAGCCTTTCTTTTTAATTTTAAATTTTTTTTGAGTACTCGTTCAAAAGATATCGAATTTTTTTTTCAAAAAAATCGCTTTTTTAGTATTTTGGTCATAACTTCGTCAAAATCGTTCAAATTTTACCTTTTTTTACTTTTCGTTTTTTAATGGCCTTTATAGAGAAAAATACAAAAAAAATATTTTAAGTTTGTTTCATAAAGACTTTTGAATTTAAAATTTTTAATCGAGTTTTAAAAAATGTTTATATCCTTCGATTTTTTTTTATTTTAAAATTCTATTTTTTTTTTTAAGAATTATAGCCCAAGAATAGGGACTATTTTTATTTAATGTTATAAATACCAAATAACAATATTCTAAAATTAAATAAATAACTTAATCTATATTTAAAAATTATAAACTTCATCAAGTCCTAGGTCTTCCTGGATTGTTCCTATTACCGATGCTTTCCATTCTTTGGATAATGAAACTTCGAGATTTTTTGCATTGTATTTTTTTGCAAATTTCATTAATAAAACCCTTAGCCTCATCACCCAAAGGACCAAAAGTTTCAACAGCAAAAGGAATGAAGATAAAGCGTTCTTCAAGCTCTTTATATTTTAGATGTTCTTTTATTCTCGGCAATACGAGCAACCGCACCTACAAAATTAGAAGTTTGGTCCAGATAGGATTTTGCAAGTGTATGGCTGCAAGTAGCGTCCCAAAGTAATTGTTTTCCATATTTCCAGGGAATTAAGGTCATTCCATCTACCCGTTTTCCATCGCTTCTGCAAACTCCAAGAGGCTCTAACACAGCAGGATTTCAAGCTCTTTTGATAATGTCATTTATCTGACTGTGTCTAGAAGAACGCCCTGCGCTTTTTTTGCAGCTTAACCCATGTAGGCCATAAATATCAGCATTTTGGCCGCAAACGCAGGCAGGTGTGCTCTCCACACACAGGCAGACCAAGTCTGAGAGCGATGGAAATATGGAATGTTTTGTTATCTAACAAAGGACGAAGATGCAAGTGCGTTAATCCAAGCATTACTTTCAGGGGCCTGAAGAGCAAGTAGACGTGCCTTATCTTCACTTGTCTGGCACATGTTTATAATATATTTGTGACGAGCTTGGCAAATTAAAAAGTCAAAATCTTTCTGTTTTTTTGGTAATTCTTTTGGTTCATTTTGAAGATTGCAAACAGATAACCATCTTACAAAACAATTGCTGAAATCATTTATATTTATATCTTAATTTTTAAGCCCGGTCCGGTAATAGGATCTCCAGAACTACTATTTATTTTCGAATTTTGATTTTTGCTTCCGTAAATCATTTTACGTAATAAATAATAATAATAAAAATGGTATCAAAATTAGAATAATTAAATTATGAGTGTACAATGTCAAAAATCCATACGTAACATGATTTACGGACTTTTTTTATTTTTAAAAATAGAAAATAAATAGTAGTTATGGAGATCCCATTACCGGGCCGGGCTTAAAAGTTGAGGTATAAACACAAGTTTAAAATAAAAAAAAATAAAAAAATCGAAAGTTTTAAACGATTTTTTAAAACTAAATTTAAAATGTTAAATTCAAAAATGTTTATCAAAAAAACTTGAAATATTTGTTTTTGTATTTTTTTCCATAAAGGTTATTTAAAAACAAAAAGTAAAAAAAGGTCAAATTTGAACCATTCTTAAAGAAGTTATGACCAAAAAACTAAAAAAAGAGCTTTTTTTAAAAAAAATTCAATATTTTTTGAAAGAGTATTCAAAAACATTTTAAAATGAACCAGAAAGGGTATTTTAAGGGGTACCAAAACAGATCACAAAATTAAGAAAATTAAAAAAAAATTATGCTTTTATTTGGCGTGGAATCTCCCATATCCATTTCTATGTTTTGCTGACATTTTAAAAAACAAAATATAATTTGGGTTTAATCAAAAACTTTAGAATTTAATTTTTATCAAATACCTTCTGTACTTGTCATGTGTAGGTGATTTGCTTCCTAGTTCTCTGTTACATTCAATATTATTTTAATTATTCCAAATACACTAGTTGTGCAAAAACCATAAAAAATTGTAATTGTTATTTAAATTGTTATTTCCCATTATGAAAATGGAAACTGCAAAATTAAAAATTTTTGCGGAAAAATATACACGTAAAAATATTACATTTCGTATTTTTTTTTTATTTTGTGCTACAAAATATGTACATAGCAAGTGATTTGACATATATATATATATATATATATATATATATATATATATATATATATATATATATATATATATATATATATATATATATATATATATATATATATATATATATATATATATAAAAATACCCACTTATATTAAACAGCCTGTTAGGTAAATCCTAAGTCATATTATTTTAATTAAATACAAATTTATACAAGGGCCATAGGGGCTAATGCAAAATTTGTCATATTTTATTATTCATATTTGCATAATGCTTTTAATATTTCAGGCCTTTCCTTCATTATTTAGATTTGTTTTCAAACTAATAAAACTTTCAGGCAACCCTAAAATATTTTGTAACCTGTCGCACAATCTCTCACGTGCTTTAAATTTACCTAAAGAAATATAGGTAAGGTTAATAAGAGGATATAAACTGATTGTGGGTATAAAAATACTTGTTTTTGCTCTCTTTTTCTTTTAATTCAGTACAGTATTTAAAAAAATAGATTAAAGCAGACGTGATTTTGTGTCCGTATATTATATAAAAAATATTTGGTATACACTGCAACGCAAAATTAAGGGATATCGTTTTTAACAGTTATTTTAAAGTTAAATAATTTGGAAACTAACAACCCATTTTTAATTATTTTTTTTAAATCAAAGGTACATCAATCTATTTTTAAATTATTCATGGGTGAGCATTTTATTACAACGTAGTTTAATTGTACAGGGTGAAATATAGGGGTATGTCTCACAGGAGTTTTTTATTTCACATATGGAAAATAAGTGACACCAGTCAAACTTCAGTTTTTCCCTAGTGTGCAAGGCCAGTGGTTTATCTACTAGATAGTATTCGAAATTCGTCTCTAGCTCTGATATTTTAAAATTATGCAATATTTTCCTTTGCGTCCATTTTTACTTTAAATATCATGACGTTAACCAGTTTAACCACACAAGTGATTATCATGGTTACTTAACACACGGATGACACTTTACACTCTGGAATACATTAAAATAGACCGCACTTTCACTCTGACGCATTCGAGCATCTAACATACCCAGAGCTCTACTACTTCTTCTGGACTCAAATGACGTTTACGCATTTTAAGTGAAAAACTATTTGTATTAGGGTAGCGATTTTATTCTAATCAATTGACAAACTGTTATTAGTACGTAAAGTAACCATGGTAATCACTTTGTGGATAAACTGGTCAACCTCAAGGTATTTAAAGTAAAAATGGACATCTCATAGAAAAACATTGCATAATTTCGAATCTATCAGAGTTAGAGACGAATTTCAAAAACTATCCAGTAGATAAATCACTGGCCTTGCACACTAGGGAAAAACTGAAGTTTGACTAGTGTCACTTATTTTCCATACGTGAAATAGAAAACATACTTCTTTATTTTACCCTGTACAACTAAACTACGTTGTAATAAAATGCTCCCACATGAATAACTTAAAAATAGATTGATGTATCTTTGATTAAAAAAAAAGTAATTAAAATGGTTTATTACTTTTTAAATTATTTAACTTTAAAATCAATCAAAATATCCCTTAATTTTGCGTTGCAGTGTATTTTCTATATTTTCGGGGCTGCAGCAAATGTTTTTCATTCCATTCCGAACACGACATCATCCCGACAGTAATTTAATTATTTTAATTTTTATTTAACTATGTTATTATACACGTTGCGTTTCATTTATGTAGGGATAAAAGTATCCATTTTGATAAACAGCATTGTGTGCCCTTGTCTTGTCAGTATGTGTAATATTCTGTGATTGGAGTTAATGGTTTATTTAAAAATTAATTGTAAAAAAACATTTTTAAAAACAAGATTTTATTTAAATGGACTTAAAAAAAATCTTTAAATTGGGTTAAACCCATCAATTTATTACATTACACAATTTAAATCATATAAAAGCTTGTCGTGAGATTTACCTATTTCATTAAAAAAACATAATTTTATTCTTAGAATAACTTATGTCAAGATCAAGTTACATATTCTATTCTTGTTTATCTACACAGGTAAATCTCGCAACATGTAATAAAGTAATGGGTTTGATTTAATTTAAAAATTATTTTCTGCTTTTTATTACATGTAAATAAAAGCTTGTTCCTAAAAATGTTTTTATAATAATAATTTACTTTTTATTTTTTAGTTTATAGATGAGTCCGCGATATTGGATTAAGAGTGATGTCATTTCATTTTTCGTATTCTTCTCAGGAAACCCTTTGATTTAATACCCAAATTATGGGAGTGCTTAGAAAATAACAAGTCCGCCATTTTAAGCGGTCCGCCATTTTATTTTTCGTATTCTTCTCAGTAAACCCTCTCATTTGATACCCATATCATGACAGTGCATAAAAAATAACAAGTCCGCCATCTTGGGCGGTACGCCATGTTGGATGTGGAATGACGCTCTGTGACGTCATGCCATGCATTGTCATCCAAACGAAACATGTGTGCCAAATTTCAGCTTAATCAGTTAAGGATAACTGCTTTAAAATTTAGTTGCAAAATTTGACCCGAGCAAACATACATACAACAAACAACAAACATTGCAAGTTAAATGAAAGCTTGTATAATTTTTTTTCTTTGTATTCCCTACGAAATTTCACAGACACTTAGTATTTTTAATGCTCTCTAAGTTATAATAGAAAAGTAACTGTTAATAGGGTGGTGTTAAAGAAGCTCGCGTTCTATGTAGGTGATTTGTCTTTGAGTTTCCCATATTTTTTTCCTTAGTAAGGCGGTACTGGCTCTATTAGGGATAATTTGCGTTCTTCTAGTCTAATCTAGTGATATAGTTCTGGTTAATAGGTAGTTTTTATTGTTAGAGGTCTATGTTTTAATTAAAATAAAACAAAGTGTAAAACTAATATCCTAATGGTTTTATTTTTATTTTAAAGCATATTTATTGACATTTTGTTTAAAAAAAATATTAGCCAAATGACCGCCTCAACTCGCACAAAACTGGCTCAATATTAGCAATGACGCGAGTAATATTGGCCTTTAGGGCGGTGTGTTAAGCAGGTGTGGTTTGTCCAATAGCGTTAAGTTTTAGTGTCACTGGGTGACCAGTTGATATGGCCACCTATCGATATAACGGCACGAGGCACCGTCCCGTTAAAACCATTTGTTTGCAAGGTTCATCCCAGAAAACATTAGCCAAAAAACAATATTTTTTACCATTGATAGTGAATGCAAATTTTGCATTTTCAAAAAAATAAGTACTGATTATTTTGCCAGTCCAAAACGTAAACCAAAGGGTTACTTTTTTGGAATGCAGTCGTAACTGAAGAATGACTTTTTGTTTTCTTGTTTGTTGCTCCAAATTCGGCAATTTTGCATCTTAATACAAATGTATTTTTTTTTTATTTTGGATAAGCAATTCTTGAAATAATGGGTTAAGAAGTTGACTTACGACATAATTTCAATTTGTTAAATGTTGAAAATGCCTTCGAAATTTTATGCAGTAATAAAGACATTGCTAAACATCTTCTCGACCATACTTGTGAATATTAAATAAATAGGTAATAAACTGCGTTAAAAAAAATTAAAAATATAAAGGATTTATTAATACCCTAAAAATACATTGCCTTATGTCCAAAAAGAGTAACAAATGTATTATATTTATCTTTTATATATATTGTATCACGTACAATGTTAAAAGAAATGTGACTTGGCAATTTTACTTTTAATCTTGTTTGAAATTCTCGGTGAAATAATATATGTACTTCCTTTTGCCGTACCTTATGTGGAGTTCTGAGCGTAATCGATTTTGACATACATGACGCATAAATATGTAAGATCAAATAAAAAAATAAAATTGTGTTGTGCACTATTCAATCAGTTTTTTTATTTGTATACGAAAGGTGAGTATTTTCGCATTGGAATGAAATAACCACAAAAAAAATATATTATTTTGATAACCTGTTTTACCAGCAGATCTACAACTAAGAATTTTTTTTTATTTAGACATTAAAAACTCGCAAAGAATAATTAGTCTGCGAAATTTAATTTTGAATGGGTACATAAAAAAGGAGGTAACATACCTAACACTAAAAATTTCTTTTAATGATCAAAGTTTACGAAAAAAACTGCTTTTTGGCGTTTTTTTTTTCTTATCTTGAGATACTCTACGAAAGCGAAGCCTAAGTACTATCGTAGTGTGGGTCTGTAGAGTTAAGTAAGCGACAGTTTCTTAACACGAGATTAAAAATTTTGAGGGTTTGGAGGAAAAGGAAATACTTTTGTAGGCCGTAGGTTTTACACCCAAGGGATGAAAGGACGAACAAAGTGGGCAATTCGGGACCTATCTAGATGAACTGTAAAGGGAGGTATGAACGTAGCACTTCGTATTGCTTTATTGGGACCCGCTAAAAAGGAATTGTATTTACTAATCCTTGAAAGCAGAAGTCGTGAAAATACCCAAAAAACGGCCACTGGTCTCCTACAGCTCGTCGGTGGGCAGAAGAAAAAGTTTTCTGTAAAAGTGAGGACTTTAACCAGGCGGACGACTCTTTTCAAAATGAAATCAAGAATGCTAAGGGTTGTGGGGACTCCATACCCAGACATGGGCACAGTATTCCAAGTAGGGTCTGATTTGGAATAAATACAAAGTATATAGATTAAAAGAGAAGAAATACTTTCCAGGTCGAAAGAGCAACACGTGCTGTTTTGAAGCTATAAATTTAATGTTTTTGCCAATTAAGGTCATTCTTAAAGGTAACGCTCATAAGGTTAAGGGACTCTTTGTTTTTTAGAATTGGAGCGCACCTAGCTAAACGAGAAACTTATCTCTGGGCTGTCTTTAAAAGTCTGCTAAAGTTTTTTTTCCTAATATCAATAGTCATCTTCAGTGATGTACATATTATTAACGTGCAATTAAAGGCGGGATGTCTCAACACGCTTTTATTTTTACCCAAATAAAACCAAACAAATGTACTACTGCAAAGGTTTGTGTTATACATTTTTATTATTCTGCATTCGACTTATAACCAATTTCTATTAAAAGAATTTGATGTTAATTGGAACAAACATGATTGTGAGCTAGCAAATTATTTGGCGTTGAATTTACTTATTTACGAAATATGTTAATTGTCAAATTTGGTTATCTCGATAAATGCAGGCAAAATGGTTTAAATAGGTGCGTCGAAATTTAAAATAATGCATAATAAATAAAGCTGATAAAAGAAGATTAAAGCGTAATTACCTATATTTAGGTGTAAAGGTAACATAATTACTGTCCCGAATTTAGAAATGTCTAAAATACACAAAAATTGAAAATTATCGATAGATTTTGATGATTTTTATTATTTTATAAAGCTTAATTAGTTCTGAAAACTTCTTAGTATGCCCATTTGGCCTTAGTACACTTATTTAGACAAATGGTCTATTTGTCCAATAATGCATGCACGACTGAAGCTGCTGCTATCTCCAGCTTGAATTTTTGGTGAGGTTTTCCTCTAAGGTTTTGTATAAGCTGTGATCCAAAGAATTTAGACCGGGCCTTTTTGAAGCCTATTTTCTGTGTCAATAAACTTATAGAATTTAGCTTTCAGTGTCTTTGCTTTGAGTGTAGATGTAAAAAAAGCTGCTTAAATATTAAATGACTTTAAATGTCTTTAAAAAATACAGTGTAACTTAAGTTCCCTACATTCTCATTCAAAATGTTACCCTAGAAGCTTTACTTTTTGAATTTTTACCTTTTGTTTATGGGAATAAATCTGAATGCCAACATCATACCGCAAACTTACAAGTCTTTACTGAAGCAGACTCATATCCACTTTTTAACTCTGAATATTTTTTGCAGCTTTTCAAGATATGTTAATATATTAGATAATAAGTAAAATTCGATTATCCTAAGGATGATGTTTTTCTCAGTTATAAAGAGAATATTCGGAGATTGACATTTGCGTGGCATGAAAATAACGCTTACGACTATAATATAAATAAACCTTACTTTTTACATTTTAGGATAACCCACGAACTACAAGATACGGTAAATGCAGGGTTTTAAATGTTTAACCAGTGGCCAAAACACATAGTATGTAAGGCCAAATAGCCCAGATTTAAAAAAAAAAAAATGTTTAACCTATTTTTAACCAGTTCCCTCAACGATGTCGAAGTCCCAAAACATGTACTTATTTCACGGTACCCTTTTAGATGATGCAATATATTTTATGTTATACCGTTAACATTGAAAAAATGTCACTCGAACGGAACCCAAAGTTTTGGTTAGTTTTGGAATTCAAACTACACAAAACAAAATAGACAATTAAGGAAGAACCATATATATATATATATATATATATATATATATATATATATATATATATATATATATATATATATATATATATATATATATATATATTTATATTTATATTTAGTGAAGTGTCATTAAATTTTACCTTAACCACGAGACTAACAATTTCAAATATTTCAGGTTTACTGAATGAACGAAAGTTTTGATCTTAAAATTACTTTTAAAACATTTGAAAACAAACAATAAATACTCAAGTGAACATATTAACTTTTAAGACAAATTTACCTAAGTTTAACTTTCTTTTTATTCTGTTCAACATTGATGTCAAGATATATATCTAAAGCAATTTCTTAGATTAATTTTGACTCCAAGAAAATTCTGGCACGTTATTTTATTATTTATTTATATGTATTGACTTGAAGCAACTTTAACTCCCAACAGGAACAAGTTAGACATAACTTGTCTTGACAGAAATACAATTTTAAAGAAGCTTTCTTTTTGTTTTTGTTCATCGCATTGCAAAAAATCCGTAAATGAATAAGAACTTTTTTAAATGAAAATAGCAGAAGGGCATTTTACAAAATAAATATTTAAACATAATTTATTACAGTGAACAATTAAGGCCTAAGTTAAAAAGTCTATTTAGCTATGTTTTTTTTCTGGACTAAAACAACAGCCCTTGCCATACACCGCTTCTCGTACTTCTAGTGAAATTACCAAATACATAGTAACATTGATAAAACCAAATACATGTCCAAGAAATCAAATGGAATTGTCTATGATCTTTTAAGATTACTTAAAAAAAAAAATATATATATATATATATATATATATATATATATATATATATATATATATATATATATATATATATATATATTTACAGAAGAGGGTTTGAATCGTATAACGAGGAATAGGTAAAACCCTCATGTTACTAGAATAACGTTTTATTACGTTATCGTTAAAAGTTACTTAAACTTAAAAAAATACAATTTATTTATATTCCAATAGAGTTCTAGAAGGACAAAGAGATAGAGACAAGACATGCGTAAGTTGACAAGATTCTCTTTTTCTTCCCTGGGAGCCGTCTTGATTCACTACCGGAGGCAGCGCAGCCTCTTGGGCTTTTTGTGCCCAATCTTCCATTATCTTTATATCAATCCTCCCATTAGTCTTGTTCCTTCTACAAGTCTGTATAACCCCGAGACTGGTTGGTTGATATATTCCTGTTGGCTCATTTTCGATTGCCCAAATAATTCCTGTCTTTTTTGATTCAATGCTACACATTCGCACAGGATATGGTAGGCTGTTTCTTTCCCCTCGTCGCTCACTCTGCAACCAGGATCCCCATTGTATGAGCCTATCTTGTGTAGGTGTCCTCTTAGGTTATCGTGTCCTGTTAGCAACCCTACTGTTATGCGAAGTCTTTTCCTACTTTGCCTGACTAGTTCTTCCTTCATTCTTTTGAATGGGCCCCTTATGAAGCTTTTTCATGTCTAATTCTACTGAGGTTCCCCAGTATTCCTCGTGTTTGTTTCGCATCCATTTCCTGGTTTGCCCTCGTGCTATGGTTTTGGTCACTCCACGGGCAGGTTCTGCTCCAAGGTATGGTGTGGATGATCCAAGCTTGAGACAGACAAACTGCCCAGCGACAAGCGGAACCTTCTTTTTGGAGAGGACTTACCTTGTGCAACGAATATCAAATATGGAAAAGCGATAGAATAGAGTGGTGTTCCGCGGCATTTATTACGTACAGTAGTAGACCGCTAAAACCTCATCTTTTGGCTTACCTTAAAATACCACCAAAATTCACTCTTTTGAATAATACCCATGATGTAAGAGCGACACTACAGCTTTTTAAACATTTATAAATCAACCTTTTACCATAGATCTTGTTATCTTCCTTATAGAACGTAGATGGGACATAATGGGTAGAGAAATAAGTAGTTTACCTCATCGTTTATACATATTAAAAGACATTTGACCTCACCTACATTTAACTTGGGATCAGTTGCCTTAAGAGAAAATCGATCATTTAGTCTGATTGATGCCTAGACGCATTAATAACACAACAACACAATACTTAAATTATTTGCTAAACCCACTATCAAAATGTCAAGTTTGAATCAAATACCTATCATAGTTATTCAAATATGTATATTACCCATTTTAAAATAAAATTAAAACATGTCTATGTCATTTATTGTAAATTGTTAAAAAAGCGATCCTTTATTAATAATAGATTCATATTATTTTTACTTGGCTGATCTTTGTTAGGATATGACTCTTTCATATAGTTATATCAAAATATGTTAGATGGTGCATTTATTTACTACTACAGTGTAAAATAATATAGTATAATATTTTTATTATCAAAAATAAAACAATCCCCAACTCTTCTGTTTATTAAATCCATTTTAGCACGCAATAAATTTTTAAAAATAGTCCAAATGTCAGCCGCACTTACACTTCAACAAGTATGTAAATAAATAAAATATGACCTCGATGTTTTTTCGAAAATTAAAATGTTATATTAAAAATTCCGCTACATTTATTTTGGTTTAGATACTAATATAATATATTCCGTTATACTTTAATTACCAAACATTCACACTTTGTCAACTGCACAATGACACTGTTGAGGATGCACAAATTTAATTTAAATTTTAATTATTACATAATGAATAATAATTTCAAATAATAACAATTTTCTCATTATTAGAAAATAATTGTTTTGATTGGTTCTACATTGACAAGTAGAGTATTGATTAGTTTATAAAATAGGAATTAAACAAGAAGATAAAGAAAACCTATATTCATTGCAGGATCTTATATTTTCAGCAGAAATTTATATATTATTGGTGTTATAATCAAAAAAGACGACCAAAAAACTAATTCAAACTAAAATGAAATTTCATTGCTCTGCACACTTACTTTTTATCACTAACTAGTTTTTTAGTTGTGTCATTGTTGCATTATTCCTCAGAATATTTATAGTTTATATCGTTTGTATACTTACCAGAAATAGGCTTATTTTTAAGATTTCAGCAAAAGGCATATCTGCATCAAAAGTCGTTAAATAAAATGGTAAAAAGTAAAAACATTTCCTTACGTAGAAATAATTTCCTGCCCCTTTTGTACTGCTTCGCAAATAAAATATGCACTTAACTATCAAATAAAAATATAGTTTATTATTAAAAATAAAAAAATATTTTGTAAATATTAAACTAATATCAGATTTACTTCTAAAATGCTTTCCATTTATTTAGATTTAACACTAAAATAAAAAAGTTTGGAAGCATATTAACTTACCAGAAAATATCGTAACTTTTATTTGTTTGGAGACGTCTATCAAGCCGTCGCCCCTTGTTTCGATTTTGAAAGGAAAATGTCAATATGTCCATATAAAAGGACAACAGCAATTTTGGTTTTATGTTTTATTACAAAGAGTTTTCAAGCTAAATTTTTTGCCTCCACGTTTCATATTATTAGTTTAGTGGGATTTACTTTATATAAAAAAGTTATTTCAAAAAGGTTTAATTTTATACAATATTAAAATATTAAAATACATTTCCAATGCTTTAAAAATTGTGTTCAGCATAAAAATAACTTTAATAAAACTACGAATAAAAAAAATATTTTTCGGATGATAATTTTTCAAATAGTCTACATATTATAGCATGTGTCTTTTCACTTGATTTTATAAAGACAATCCACCAATGCCAATATTGGCCCCATTAAACACTAAAGCGGAGTTTTTTTCAAAGTTAGGATAAGGAAATAAACAAAGTTGGTATTCTTGAGAGATGAGAAAAAGATAAAAATATCTGTAGACAAGGAAAAGGATACCGCAGGTTTATGTAGGAACAAGAAAAGCAAAAAATGTGATAAATAAGATAAACATCTCTCATTTAGATAGAGTCAAGAAAGCTAAAAATTATGAGAAAAGTCGTTTTCCAAAGACTGAAACAGTGTTACAGTTTCAGAATACGTAACAAGTAAACATATTCCAATATTTTTTATTTTTTCTCAAATGTTAATGTTGGTATACGAATAAAAAATTTATTAAAAGCAAATCTTTTTAAAATATTTTTTCTATATGAATAAACAAAACGCTGAATGTTCAATAACAATTAAATTTGTTTAATGTTAACTATTTTTATACAAACATTTGCTTTACAAGAAAAACTCTTAATTAATTTTTGTTTTTAGCAACTGATGTTATGAAAATCAAATAAAAATTAATATTGCGTAAAATAATATAGCTAATCCAAAAAAGTAAGTAACAACGCGTGTAAACATAAACATTATAACAATTATTATGATTACTTTTTTTGTTTACGAAAAATTAAATATGCCTTAAACAAAATAAAATAAAATAACTGCGAAATAATTTTTGATCGTATGACACATTGCCGTATATTTTAAAGTAATGTTTGTAGATGTAAAAGTAATATTCATAAATCCATTTAACATTATTCTTCCGCATTATTTTACTCTTTACCGAGGGTTTAGAAAGATTTAAAAGTTTATGTTATTAAAACAAACACTGTGGTAATATTTTTGGGCTAAAACAAAGAGATAAGGCAAACAGTTTATATCTCTGTGTGGAAAAATATATTTCACTCCACGACTTCACCTCTTAAAGGTAATATATCAATATACACTTATTATTCTTGGCAAAAAACTTCGCAAGATATATATTTCTTTCTCTTGAGTATTTACACAACATGAATATTAAGAAAATGCGGGAGGGAAGTTAACCAAAATTCCATTCAGATCCGCTGTAAAAAACGGCAGTAAACGGAAATTTATTTTACGGAAACCCAATGGGTAAATATATTGTTTCTCGTTTGCAATATATTTTCACACATCACAAAGGAGTTTAAAAAAGTCAATTTTATTTTTAAATTACGATAGCTAGGATACTGGATGAATGGCAATAATATGTGATTGTGTTATGACTATGACATAAAGCAGTACGCAATACCCTTTATTCATATTATTATAATATTTAAATGTTACTATTATTACACTAGCTTAAACAAAAAAGTATTAGTTCGCGTAAATCTGTAATTCACTGTTAAACGATTTTGGAAGTATATGCATCGAGATGGAACCTTTTGCATTCTTTTTAGAAACAGATCAACTACAAAGTGTCGGAAAGAGATATTGGATCCTACGAAAGGGGGTGTTTTTGCTCCATTTTTTCACCCTTTTTAACCCTCAAGCATAAAATTATTTAAAAAGCGTTTCTTTTTTCATTTTTAATGATTTATATAGGTTTTTTGGGCCACTAAATTTGAATATAATACTAGATATTACATTTAAGCCCCCTACACCCCTAAAACATATATTTCGCAAAAAAAAGTTTTTTTTTACATTTTTAATACCACATATATAGTTTTTTGAATCACTAAATTTAAATATAATACAAGAAATTACATTTATGGGTTTAGAAGGGCTGAATACCCCCCTTGTTTACACCCTACACCCCTAAAAAATACATTTTGCTCAAAAAAAAGTTTTTCCCATTTTTAATGGTACATATAGGTTTTTAAGCCCACTGAATTTAAATATAATATCAAAAATTACATTTGAGGGCTTAGAAGGGCTAAATTTACCCTTTTTTACACCCTACACCCCTAAAAAATACATTTCGCTAAAACAAGTTTTTGCCTATTATTAATGGTACATATAGGTTTTTTGGGCCACTGAGTTCAAATATGATATTAGAAATTACATTTGTGGGCTTATAAGGGCTAAATACACCCTTTTTTTACCCCCTACACCCCTAAAACATACATTTTGCTAAAAAAAAGTTTTTCCCAATTTGTAATGGTACATATAGGTTTTTTGGGCCACTGAATTTAAATATAATATTAGAAATAACATTTAAGGGCTAAGAAGGGCTGAATTTACCTTTTTTACCTCCTACACCCCAAAAACATACATTTCGCTAAAATTTTTTTTACATTTTTAATAATACGTATATAGGGTTTTAGACCACTGAATTCAAATATAATTTTAGAAATTACATTTATGGGTCAACCTACACCCCTAAAAAATACATTTTGCTCAATTTTATTGGTACATATAGATCTTTTAGGCCACTGAATTTAAATATGATATTAGTATATTATTTGTGGGCTTAGAAGAGCTGAATACACCTTTTTTTAACACCCTACACTCCTAAAAAATTAATTTTGCTAAAAAATAGTTTTTTCCATTTTTAATGGTACATATAGGTTTTTGGGCCACTGAATTCAAATATAATATCAGAAATTACATTTAAGGGCAAAGAAAGGCTAAATTTACCCTTATTTTACACCCTACATCCCTAAAAAATAAATTTCGCCAAAAAAAGTTTTTTCCCATTTTTAATGGTACATATAGGTTTTTTGGGCCACTGAATTCAAATATGATATAAGAAATTACATTTGTGTGCTAGGAAGGGCTAAATGCACCCTTTTTTACCCCCTACATCCCCAAAACATACATTCAAATGTATATCTAGTATTATATTTAAATTTAGTGGCCCAAAAACCTATATGAACCATTAAAAATGGAAAAGAAACGTTTTTAAATAATTTTATGCTTGGGGGGTAAAAAGGGTGAAAAAATGGGGAAAAAACATCCCCTTTAGTAGGATCCAATATCCTTTTACGACACTTTGTAGTTTATTTGTTTTTAAAGAGAATGCAAAAGGTTTCAACTCGATTCATGTACTTCTAAAATTATTTCTAGATTTATAGTGTTTTTTAACAGATTTACCCGTATTAGTAGGAATTAGGTACTGTTAGCGGATATATAGTTAAAAGATATTGTAATTTATTTTTAAGTTTCCTAGAAAGATGAAGGATGAAAAAAAAAGAAGATAGATGTTCCGAACTATTTTAAACTTTATTGTGCTCCCTCTTTTTTATTAACAACTCGCTTTTTTAAGCAGCTCTTTTAGGTTACTTCCAGGTACCCATGTGAAAGAAGCTCCGTGTACGGGCAACTTGTTTTTTTTATATGAGAGAATCATGTTTTCGTCTAGGTGACGTTTGTCGACGATCTAGATGTTGAAATAATGCAAGAATTGGCCTATCAAAGCCAGGTAATTCAGCATTTGTTTTTTCATTGCCTTCTACTCCTTAGTGTTCAGAACTGCAGAAGGATTCTATATGGTTATTCCCGGCAGTAAACTCTTGTATACTACGTAGGCCACTACATCGTGTTCCTGAACTTGACTAGACAGCCATTTAATGTGTTTGCGATTAAAAAAAAGTGTAGTTTGTATTTCGTAGGCGTTGTTGTTGGTCGACGTTTTCACAAATATGTACATTTAATGATAGAAAGCTCAGGATAATATTTATATCTTTAGTATGTTAGCCCCTTAGAACATCGATATTGTATAGGCTAGCCACTCTTTACAGGAGGCTACGTCTCATAACTATTATTTGCTGTGCTTTTGTCCATTATATCACAGTATTATAGATGGTTTTGGGTTTAATAACCTCTAACGTATAATTAAATCTTCATTCTCCTACATCTTATAAGGCATATTTTTCTTTGTTTAAACTTTCTTATATTGATTGGTTTTATGTCACTTTAGGGGCTCGGATAAGTTCTGCTTAAGTGCTTTAGCTATTTTTATCCGATTTTATAAGTTTTCGTAATTTCCTTTTTTATAGTTGTTTGTTTTATTTTTTTCTCTAGTAAATGGCATCATTGCACTTTCGTCAGAATTAACTTATAGGCAAACATCTTCACACCAAAGCTGCTTTTTATTAGTGATCTTTGCATCAATTCTGCTAGTGGTGAATTGTTTTTCTCTAACAAGTATTACCACATTATCAGTCTATCCGTGTGTTTTCTGTTAATGGGACGAGTTACGTTTAATAACTCATTGACCACCAAATTTTTTATTCGAATATCCCTATGTTACTATCATTTCTCCATTATTTTCATTTAGACTGGCTTTCCTTTGCTAACTGGGTATCCATCTGGATAAAGCTCCCATTGCTATCTCTTTGTGATGCAGGTATATTCATAAAATTGTGGCGAGCTGTTATATCTAATAAAAAGTTTAAAACATTAAAAGATGATTAATAATTTTTTTGTCTAACAGATTATTTAATAAAAAAATCTTAATTGTTTGCTAGAGTTGATTTCACTAGAGTATAGTGAAACGAAGACCATGACAAATTTATACAACCCATCTATTAGAAGTCATTTCAAATATTGGTAAAAAAAGTTTTATTCCGACGCTTTAATAAATTTAAAAAATTAAAGCGACTAACCAAAGTTACGCTATTCGTTATATAAAAAAAGACAAAAACAAAATTAAATAAAACAAAAAAAAATAAGGTTAACAAAGTTTCCAATAATTTAAACCCTTTTATTACCCATACAATCGGTTTAGTGAACACAAAATTATAATCAAAAAAATAATTTCATATTATTAACAAATCGTTGAAGTTTAATTAGTAAACTTAATTATTTTTACGGCATGTGGGTTAGGCGGGTCACTAGACATCAAAAGATGATTAAAAAGCAAGCTGTCAAAAGCGTGATAAATGAAAATTTAACCGCAAAGAGGAAAAACAGTGCGTTTTGTGTAAACCTAAATGCAAGACTAATGATTTTTGGAGCCTATCTATAGCAGAAAATTATCAGTATGTGGGCATGTATGCGTGTTATGATATCAGAGTGAGCTGGCTACCGCAATGTTCATACAACTAGGCCAATACTTCATTATCATACAATTGCTACTTGCTGTTTGACGTGGTTATAATGATAAATATCCGCTAGTATTAGTTTAGTGCATGCATAACATTACAAAGAAAAATAGAGATTATTAAAAGCCCTAAGTACATAAGTACTTATTCCTGTAAACGTCAGTGTTTAAAACAGTGTCTTTGTATTAAAGTTTTATCCTACTTTCTAAATAAAGTCAATCTGCAGTAAAATAGTTAGAAAATAATAAATATATTTTTTAATGTTTTAATGTTACTTTATTTGGAATAGATAAACAAAAATGTATTTTTAAGGTATTTTTTTGCGTGCCTTAAGTTCCTTGGCATGTCGCATGCGCTCGCTGACACACTTTAATTATATTGTTTTTTACTCAAACTTTATATTAATCTTATCTTTTTGACGAATAATATCATTAATATTTTTGTTGCCAATGGTACCCTTTACTTTACTTTTCTAGCCGGTCTCAAAGCCGTATTTGGGTAATGCAGGAATCTGTTTAATAGGATCTTTAATAAATATTACTTTGGGGCACTAAAAGACCTAGCAATGGTTTAAAAAATAATTCTAATTGGCATGAAAACATTACATTAGTAGTTACAGCAGCTCTTAAAAAGCATATATTTATCTATCAAGGCAGAAAATATTTCTCTTCTTCCAATACATACACTACCTGTATATTTTGAATCGGACAATACTTGAAATATACAAAGCCAATGTTTGGACCTTCTGCCTGCTGCAGAGGGCTTTCCTACTTTTTTAAATCTGTTAATCCCGTAATAGTAATAATTTTACTTTTACTTTATTTTAGACAACCATTTTGGTTTTAAGCTTTTCTGGATGGTACTAAGAATTTAATCTTTGTAATTTAACAGCCTTAATATGTGGATTAATTATTAACATAGCCGAACAGATTAAGTTGACTGACGGTTCTGTGTCCACTTAGTATTTATAAATTACCTTAAAAAGGGCATAGTGGCGAAAACAAACTGAAATTTTAAAATTTATATATTGCCTTTGCTTTGGAAAGTTTGCAGGGACACGCTTTAAAATGCCTGAAAATATTGGCGGGATCGAAAAAGCGGCCTTAGAAGAAAAGAACTTGGAGCACGTTTAATATTGATGGTGAGGCCACTGTAGAAAACCATGAATAAAATATCGGCAGACTGTTTGCACTAGCACAACGTTCGCTTTAGTCTGGGCAAAATCTACATACATAAAAGGGCTTATAATATCAATTGCTGCCATATGTGAATATTAGAAATGCTCTGTTACAATCTACACAAGGCATTAAAAATGTTTATGAATAAAATAGGTTAGCAGATTTTTAAACTTGAGCTTTAAAAATAAGCTGAACCAAGGTCTATGTATTTATTAAAATACGATTTTCCAGTAAATTACTGAAGTTAAGCAACGACGCAAGCGCATCAATGGAAAGACACTTGAGGATGATATTATTAAGAAAATAATGTTTTTGGGGAGGTAGCGCAAAGAAACTATAGTATTGTATATTAAAAAGAGTCACTGGCAAGGGAATATTTGGGATATTTGGTTAACGTATTAGGAATAAGAGAATAAAAAGTTTTTTTGTAGCTTTAGGATAGCCCGCCATTGCTTAACTTTGTCGCTTTAACACGAATTAGTGTTTTAACACTTTAACACCATAAATTAGTGGTGTTATCGCATAAGCTGATACGTTGCTTTTTTGAAATTATAAGAGAGTCAAGTTTTGGCAATACCGATATTTTAAATAAATGGACATCTCATGAGTTGCCAATATCTTAAAATCACTATATTTGGACTGACGACATAATTAATAAAAAATATTGGGAGATGTTAAATCTATGAAGATTTTATTAAATTTATTTTAAAATATTAGGGTAAAAAGTTAAACCCCATATGGCATCTTTATTGTGTAAATAGATAGGGTAATCTTATTATCTATATTCGATTTTTTGTACAATAATTTATTTGATATCAGTAATCAAATGTATACCAAAAAAGGCAGAAAATAAAATACCTAAGAAGGGTATGATACACATTTTATACATATTCAGACCTATTTTAGGAGGTTATGATACGCATTTGATTCTTAGATTTTTTTAAAATATTATGAAATATACAGGTAAGTCTATAAAAAATAGCAACCAAAGTTTATTTTACTTCTAAATATGTTATTTATATATTGACAAAAACCCATAAAATCTAAATATGTTGTTAAAAAGTTACATTTTGGTTAGATATTACCGCAATACCTGGTACAGTGTAATAAAACAAATTAAAAATTTTGCCCTGTCTATTTTACATTAAGGCTACGACAGGTTTTACTGTGTTTCAAACATAACAAAATATATTCGGGACGAGACATTTAAACGTGCTTGAGTGCAACAGGATTTGAGTGCCAAGATATTAGGGCGTTTAGGGATGTATAAAGAAAAAACATTATACCACAAACTTTAAACCCTCAAATCCTTAAAACATTAAGGCATAATTTTTGTTTAAAACTGTATTTTAAAACACCATACCATATTTGTATTTTTGGATATCAAGATTATAAATACTAATTACAAAGTTAGTATCATGGTGCATTTTTACAAAATCTATATAATAGGACATTATTCTAATTAAAAACTCTACTTGGAAAAGTGTTGTATAAAAAAATGTAACGATTAAAAATAAAAAGTAAGTAACTTAAGTAGGTACTTAGTAGATGCCCTGTAATTCTGACTCGAATAAGAACTACTAAAAGCATATATCAAAAAGAATTTCTTATTCCTCTCGCACAAGTTTTAAGTAGATAAAATGTATTTATTTTTCCTTTTGTTGGTTTTAATATTCTTAATATTATTTAAGGAAGAGTAGCAAATAAATTGTTGGATAAAGAAGATACCAGGTCCGTTTTAAATGTATAAAAACTAATTATGAAAAAATACCTAAATTCCGTAAGATTTAAAGACATGTCTATGAGTTTTAAAATATTATGTATCAGCTACTTTCTGGTACAGTTATCTTTTTCTTTATTTTTAGGACATCCTATCAATATTTGTATAAAGCCTACGTATTATTTACCGTGAAGATCTTTAAATAGAAACACGTAACTACACTTCACTGAGCGTTCGTAAAGACCTCTGTTGTGTTACCAAATTTTATATAAATAATTAACCTCCAATAAATGTCCAAGTAATATCAGCTAGACAAAGCCTATAGTTTAATAAAAAATCTAACTGTGGACACATTTTAATTATATTTACTAAATTTTATTTAGGTAACTTTGTAAACTACTTTTTAATAATTTTAAATAATTTATTTATTAAGCTAAAATATTGGTATTGAATCACATTGATAAGTCAAAACAAGCAAAGAAAAAATAAATAAATAGTTATTAACAATCAGTACTTACCAACTACAGAAAAAAGCAAAATTAGCAATTTTGATGGAATTTTTTTCCATCGCTCCATTACGAACCGCCCCGACCACGGGAGCCTCCAAGATCTGAAACAATATTTTTTATACAAAATATTGGCTAAAATAATAAAAAAAAGTTAAAAAAAAAGATCACATACAAAAAAATAACAATATTTTTATCTTTTATGCGTTAAATTAACCACTAGTTTATCCCAGTAGCTAACTTTATTAGTAATAATTTTTAAAACACTAGATAATCATATTTTTGTTAAAATTTTAGTCAAAAATTCTCTTAATATATCCCATAAAATAATTCTAAAATTTAAATAATAAACTTAATCTCTAATTTAATAATTTAAAATATCAAGATGCAGAGAAGACATGGTATAGTCGAAACTATCCTGATAAGGTTTCTTCCGTTTAGATTAATTTAACAACCAAAATATCCAATAAACTTTAGTTGAAAAATAAGATCAAAAGTAACAGAAAAACGGAAAGTTATTAAGGAAACGGAAACTTTTGTGGACAAAAATGTTACCTTACTTCAAACTTTATATAGATTGTCACATCCTTTTACGTTCTTCATTCAATAATAACCAAATTTAATAATGGAAAAAGGAAATAAATATAATAAAATGTAATTTTCTGATATCTTCGGGGCCTGGATTTTGGCTACACGTATAGAAGTTTCGACGTATACATATAAATTGCTGTATTTATTGAACATTAGATTTTGTTGAGGATGTAGACTTAATATATATATATATTGGACTTGATAACAGAGCTTTGCTTTGTATATTCTGTTTCTTTATTTTAAAATAGATATCGTTAAACCTCAAAGAAGAAATCACGTTTAAAATTTATAGAAATATAGTGAGATGGTTTCTACAGACTACTAGACTATTGCATCCTAAGAAGTCCATGCACTACATGTTAAATAAGTGTAACGGTAGGGCTACAAGGCGAAAATGGCACCAATACTTGTGCCACGGAGATCAGAGATAGAAAAATAAAAAACATAAATGCAGGCAGCTTTAACAAAATCAGTTTTAAACTGGTTAACAGGCTCTAAAGAAATTTGGCTTTTGCAACAAACTTAATGTAACCTGGATTTCAGGCGATGAAGAACACCCAGCAAATAAGAAGAACATTAGTCAAAAACAGCCCTTACAAAGCTGACAAAGTACTTTGAGGATCCTGCGTTGTGATTATAAAATTTCATTAAGAAAATAGGCCTTAAGGGATAAAATACTCTAAAACAGTAATTTTTTGTTAAATCCAATTTAACTTTGTCAAATAACGAACAATGTATAACGTATTTGTATATTACCGTTTATTTAACCTATATTGTAAATTACCTTTCTTCGTCAATATGGTGGGGTTATACAAATTATTTATATTATGCTTTATATCTTATATACCATATAGTATTACTAAAAACAAGATGCCAAGGATATTAAAAAAAACAAAATTATAAAACACTATATTACGACACACATGTCTTAACTTAGAAATATAATAATAATAATAATAATATATGTTTTTATTTTTATCCTCACGAAGTTTAGTTAATGCTGCTTAATTTTATACATATTTTTAAAAGTTAGTTTTAAAACGAAGTTTTGGCACTATACAGGGTGCCCGGGATAATGTGGAAAACCTCTCGGATATAAAAAAACACGGGAAAAGAATACTACAAGCTCATATAAACTTCCTTTTCCTCGGAGATATTGGCTCCCAAAAAGCTCCATGGGAATCAAGTTCTTTAGACATTATTGTTGAACCAAAAGCGTAAAAAAGGGGTCATGGTGTCACAGCTCGTCCGTCCCTGCAGCTGTGAGTAATCCAAAACACTTCCTTTGATAATATTTTAAAGATTCTTACCTGATTTTTTATCTAATTAAAATAAAATTTAAATATTTTTGGTAGTTCAATAATTATGTCCAAAAAACTTTATTTCATTGGAGCTCTTTGGGAGTCAATATCTCCGAAAAGGAGGCCCATACAAGAAAAGTTTATATGAACTTCTAGCATTCTTTTCTCGCGTTTTTATCATTTCCAGACACCCTGTACAAATTACGTCTAATTTTTTATTATTTACTTTATTAAAAAAAGGTTTGGTTTTAAGAATAAATTACAAAAAGCTGTATATTTATATGTCTCTCATTTACCGTATTTTTTTACCGTTTTTTGTTATTGTGAGCAAGTACAGTTTTTACAGATTTTTACAAATAGCGGGTTTTCATTAAAAAGTAAATGAACATAGTTTTTGCGCCCACTAAAACACATATTTGTTTATCTGAAATAACTTACCCAACCTTATTTTCCTATGTGGGCGTTCTTTGATTTATTTTTAGTAGTTTGTGTCAATTGTACTTTCTTTGTTAATAAAAAAAATTATTATTTTAATTTTATAGAAAGCGGTGCTTTCTAAAATTGTCTTCATTATAATTTACTAGAAGGTCATAGGCAGTGAAATGCGTTAAATAATTGTCTTATTTTGTGTAAAAATAGAACGTTTTAAATGGTAAATATCGTAACTCATCTTCAGGTGATTACAGAGTAAGAGTCATGTCTACAAAGGTATTTTTGCAAAAACTGGGTTGACTGTGACGCGAAGGCGATGGATACGATACAAAATCATTTTGCTCTTAAACTTATATTATGTTAAGTCAAAAAAGGTTTCCAAACATTCTTTATATCCACCTAGAGGTTTCTTAAGAATCTCGGATTTTGGCTAATGACTGATGTCTCTTATTTTTTTTTCTTTTAAAGGGTCATTCCATCAGAAATCATCCAAAAAAAAATCAAATGGTTGCTTGACCATCTTTAATATTTTTTATTTTTTAATATGTTAATCCTACATACCAACTAATAACAAAATGGTGTTTGAAACAATTTTATATGCCTTCGTTTACCTTCAGCAGCTGCGTTTCCAAGATGGCGGTAACTCAATTTCATCAAAATTGTCGTTTGCGGAAAGTCTTATATCTCTTGAACCATATGAGATAGACCAATAAAATAAAATCCCTGTTGTACATCTTTAAATGGACTATTACTCTATATCAAATGATTGGGAAGGTACGTTTTAGGAAGTAGGTAAAATAAATCTAAAAAATGTAACAAAAAAGTGAAATTCGTCATTTTTAAATTTTTTTAAGTATGAAGGGGATGTTTCTGAGAGTTCAATTTTTTTATTTTTGTTTCTACATGTCTGGAGTGTTCGTATACAAAATATTAAACTTCAGAAGACTACCCTTTCCAATATATTAAATTTTGAAATTTTGAAATTTCCGAAAAATTCAAAGTTTGGAGGTTAATATCTCAGATGGGGGACCTCCATAAAATCTGAAACTTTCAAAAATTAAAGTTTCTTTTGATACCTTTTAAATAAAACAATTTTTTCTTTAGACTTTTTTAATGTAAAGTATATAAATTTTCAAAAATCGCAAAAAAGCTGTCATATTGCACGTTTCTTAACAGTTGTTAGAAGCGAAAAAACTGTATCAAGTACTACATTTTAACTTAAGAGCTACTTCAAACATAATTTTAAGAAAATATTGATTAATATTTACATAAATAAGCCTCAAAAAATATGTTAAACTTTTTTTATACCTTGGGTACAAACACCCAATTCAACTTTTAAAAGGTATTTATATAGCCAAGTAATAATTTTCCAATATTTTTTTATAATTATTATTTTATAGCACTGTTTAAATTCCTAATAATTAATTTGGTGCCAGAATTCATTTTAGATAGATCTTATCATGCATTACTCTTTATTGGAAATTTGCTGAGCCTCTGAATAACTCAACAAAATTACTTTCAAAAAATAAAATATCATTATCTTGAAACACCCTTTCTCAATCACAGTTCACAATAAACTGAGCTGGACAAAGTAATGCTTGTTTCTATCTGAAGCTTTCATGTTGCTGCATCTCATGAACAGGCTGTGACATGAGTCTCAGCAAATTTTCAATAAAGAGTAATGCATGATAAGATCTATCTAAAATGAATTCTGGCACCAAATTAATTATTAGGAATTTAAACCGTGCTATAAAATAATAATTATAAAAAAATATTGGAAAATTATTACTTGGCTATATAAATACCCTTTAAAAGTTGAATTGGGTGTTTGTACCCAAGGTATAAAAAAAGTTTAACATGTTTTTCGAGGCTTATTTATGTAAATATTAATCAATATTTTCTTAAAATTATGTTTGAAGTAGCTCTTAAGTTAAAATTTAGTACACGATACAGTGTTTTCACTTCTAAGAACTATTAAGAAACGTGCAATATGAAAGCTTTTTTGCGATTTTTGAAAATATATACACTTTACATTAAAAAAGTCTAAAGAAAAAAAATTGTTTTATTTAAAAGGTATCAAAAGAGACTTTAATTTTTGAAAGCTTCAGATTTTATGGAGGTCCCCCATCTGAGATATTAACCCCCAAACTTTGAATTTTTCGAAAATTTAAAAATTTCAAAATTTAATATATTGGAAAGGGTAGTCTTCTGAAGTTTAATATTTTGTATACAAACGCTTCAGACATGTAGAAACAAAAATAAAAAAATTGAACTCTCAGAAACATCCCCGTCATACTTAAAAAAAATCTTAAAAATGACGAATTTCACTTTTTTTGTTACATTTTTTAGATTTATTTCACCTACTTCCTAAAACGCACCTTGCCAATCATTTGATATAGAGTGATAGTCCATTTAAAGATGTACAACAGGGATTTTATTTTATTGGTCTATCTCATATGGTTCAAGAGATATAAGACTTTCCGCAAACGACGATTTTGATGAAATTGAGTCACCGCCATCTTGGAAACACAGCTGCTGAAGGTAAACGAAGGCATATAAAATTTTTTTAAACACTATTTTGTTATTAGTTGGTATGCAGGATCAACATATTAAAAAATAAAAAATATTTAAAATGGTCAAGCAACCACAACAAAAAGGTTGACTTTCTTTGGGGATAGAGGCTCCTTAATAATGAAAATAAAAATAAAATATCCTGGTAGGTATGATCACTAAGGTTGGTTGTTTTAAAATTACGAGGCCTCCAAGTAAATGGATAACCCCGGGTCCAGCCAATCCAATTACTTGGCCTCGTAATTTTAAAACAACCAACCTTAGTGATCATACCTACCAGGATATTTTATTTTTCTTTCATTATTGGAGCCTCTAGCCCAAAGGAAATTCCACCTTTTTGT